>JZKD02S0859965.1:71762-97384 GCA_000966675.3 Picea glauca
AGAATGATTTCTTGACTACAACACTAAGTGATTTTGGAATTGAGCATATATAGTGCGCAGCTATCTTTGAAACAAAAGACTTCCCTGGGTTGATAATTTATGTTTCACTTGGTTGCTTAAAATTAATTAAGCAATTATAGTGACCAACAATCCCATCTTTGGAGACAATGAAACCAAGGAGTCGACCAGATTCGACAGCGAAAATGCATTTGTGTGGGTTCAGACGAATACGGTAGAACCTACATCGAAGAAAAATCACCCGTAAATGATCAATGTGATCAGATCGATTTAGCGAATAGGTGGGTAAATCGTCGAGATACGGTTCTGCTATATGTTTGATGTCATGAAAAGCATACGACATGGCTCGCTGGAAAGTAGCACCATCATTTTTAAGGCCAAAAGGTATCTTTCGGTAGGCGAAAGTACCCCAAGGGTAGATGAAGGTTGTCTTATGTTGATCAACAGGTAAGATTTCAATCTGGTTATATCCAGAAAATCCATCCATGAAAGAGAAGATTACGCTCCCTGCGCAATTATCGATGATTTGATCGATGAAGGGCATAGGGTAGTTGTCCTTGGGACAATCTTTGTTGAGATCTCGATAGTCGACGCAAACACGGATGGTCCCTTGTTTCTTAGCAATCAGAACAAGTTTGGAGACCCATTCAGTTAAAGGGACGGGATAGATGAAGCCAAATTTTAGAAGTTTTCCAACTTCTGCCTTTATAGCTGCGATTTTCTTGGGATGAACCGGGCGAAGCTTTTGTCGAACCGGTTTTGCGTCAGGGCAGGTTTTGATTTCGTGTACGACGATTGAAGGGTCTATCCCTAACATTTACTCATAACTCCATGCGAAGACATCGCAGAATTCTTTAAACAAAGCGGTGTAAGAGACCACTTCATCGGGTGTGCAATTAGCACCTAGGTTGATGTTTTCCAAGACACCTTCTTTGTCTGAAATGTCAATCGTGATTGTAGTAGAGCTGTTACCCATGTTCCCCTCAGAGAGAGTATCTTGTGTGAGGATAGGAGATTGCGGAGCTTCGGTAACATCGGGAGGGAAGACAAAGCATATGTCTTGGTGGATTTCTTCCAAAGGAAGAAGAAAAGAGGATCGATGGTGGTTATCATCCCAGGGCATATCGTCAATGCTAAGCATTTCCATGATAGATTCGTTCAAAGGAAAAATTTGGGAAATGTAATCAATGGCAGACGACAGGGAATCCAGCCACGAGGGCACTGAGTAAGCATCGAGTGCCAATGAATGTGAAGTGTTGGACGAGGGAGAGGAAGATTGAATAGCTACGTATGCGGCCTTGGTTGGGCTCAGTGGCATAGTGTCACTGAGCACATCGAATTCCAAAGGACTAGGCACAATCCAAGGGTTAGATGATTCTAAGGATTGATAAGGCATAGTCGAGATCATATTGACGGCTGCAATATGATGTGCGGTAGGTGGAAGTGGTGTAGGTAAGGTACCCATGAGGATAGAATTTTTCAATAAGCCAACACCAACGCTTTCATACGTAACCAGGTGGTCTCCCAAAAAGGGAATGTTGTTGGTAGTGGGGATGCGAGCTTCGGGTGTGCAGAAATCAAGCTGATCGATGGTAACAATTTTGCCTTGATGGGGGAATTGTACACATCGAAACATCGACGAGGCGATGGAATTCATAGCATAGAACCAACTTCTTCCAAGTAGTAGGTTGTAATCGAGGGGAGCATCGACCACCTCGACGTCAACGGTAACAGTTTTGCCACCCAACTAGACATCTAAGGATTGTAATAATCCATGAGGATGAAAACCTCGTCCATCGAAGGCAGGTAACATGGTAGCGGACTTGTTAAGGGCAGGTGATTTCAAGCCTTTCCAATAGGCCAGAGACATGACACAGGTAGAGGCTCCCTCATCCAGGATAGTCCGGTGTATTTGTTGATTGTGAACAACAACATCGATTTGGAAGGCTAGCTGGTGGGAGAGTCGTGGTTGATGATCATCCAGGTTAAATGTGAGGTTTTTTGATGACTCAGGATCAAAAGCGTCGATAGTGGCTAAGAGTGTTCTACGTTGGCTAGGGCAGTGTTGTAGAACTTCCAAGGCGGACATGGCACACGGGGCTTGGGCCAAATCTTCTACAATGTTGTAGTTTTGGGCAGCCCGTGAATTAGGATTGAAGGTAGATTTCCGGATGGTGCTCTTAGGAGGGTGTAAGATAGAGTCAAACGGAGGTTTCTCAATCTAGAGTGGCCCGGATGGAGGGTTCGCAGATGGAGGATTAATAGAGGATGGTAACGGGTCTGGTGAAGAACCGTTAGTAGTCTTTGGTTTATTAGGTTTAACTGGTGTGTCATATGTCGCAGAGTGAGTGGTTAGATTAACTCCATTAAACATGTAAATGTGGGCGCTTGTCGAGGCCTCATCATGGGGTTGATTGGAACTGCCCCTTGGCGTGGGGGTTTGTGCAACCAAAGATTGCTGCTGTGGAAAAGGTTGAGTGAGCACAACGGGTTGTGAATTTCCTTTGAAAATTTTGGCCACTTCATCGCGATGTGGACAGTCTCGAGTGTAGTGATTGTCACCACAAATGAGACATGGGAATTTTGGTTTTCATTGTGGTTGTTTTTCAACAGCAGGGGTTTGCGGTTGGGTTTTGGGTTGTTCGTTGTTATTGTTCTTCTTTGGTTTGTTTCTCATTTTCTTCTTGCCCCCAAGTTGTTGTGAAGGTGTTGATTGGACCGCGTTCACATCAGAGACTTGAGTTTGAGGGGGGGTAGAAGAGGGTGCAGTCGAACTGGGAGCAACCGTCGAAGCGGGCCGCTGAATTGTTCCAGTAGACTAGGTAGTAGATTGGGTAGTAGATTGGGTTTTGACGGAGCCAATAACTCCATCCGCATGTGAAGCAGTCGATGGTTTGGATGGATCATTAGTGGCATGGGTAGAGTTTAGTATCAACTCGTACAGAGTACCGGATTGTGAATAGACTAAGTCTAAGTACTGAGCTCGGGCAATGGCTTCTTCCTCAGTGACTACACCGCCCATGACAACGTCATGAGAAATCTGGGGTAACAACGATTTAGTGAACCATTTTGCTAACAATTGGTCGGGAATGACCGCTTTGATTAACCTTCTTCGTCGTCTCCATTTGTGGATATGATCGGAGATATGTACAGATGTTGTCTGACGAAGGGAGGTTAATAGTTCAGTACCCATCTCGTACCGAATAGGTAGTTGGAAGTGTGTGAGGAAGTTCATGGCGAGGGAGTTGAAATCGTGAAAAGATGCGCGTGGTAATTCAATATACCATTTCACTGCGGACCCCGTGAGTGTTCATTAGAAAAGATGCAACTGAATCGAATCGTCCATGAGGGATTTGGATGAACACCACAAATGGAAATTCATCACATGGCTGTTCGGGTCTTCTCCATAATTTCTGTCGAATTTTGGGATATCAGAAGGAAGTTTAGCTGGAATAGTTGACCAAACCAGAGAATGATAAATATGATCATTCGTTAACCGAGACAAGTCTAGAAGGTCCAAGGTAGCTAGAAAGTGTAGTTTTCAGTTAACCTGTGGGTAATGCTGGTGTGGCAGAGGGACACCAGTGGGGCCCATTACTGGGTTATGTGGATAATTATAACTCGTGGGCCCTCTCATGTGAGGTTGGTTTTGACCAAGGTACACAGGATTTGAGGTGTTTTGAGAAGCATGTGTGAGCGGAGGATAGCCGGATGGGTTTTGTGGGTTATAGGGTGGGTTTGGCATTTGTCCATAAGGGGTTTTTTGTGGAGTCTGAGAATTTTGTCCTGCCGAGAACTGTGGGTTTCCTTGAAAAAGGACGTTCTGCAGATTGGGTGGGGTGGACACATTTTGTCTGAGTGGTTGATGGTAGGCTCCACCTTGAGGCTGCCCCCCAGCATGAGGGTGCCCCCTAAATGGGATTTGTCCTCCGATGGGAGGATGCCCCCCAACTTGAGGTAGAGTTCCCGGGATTTGAGAACCAGATGTAAAAGACTGATTGGTACCGCCGAGCAGATTAGGAACACCAAGACCGGTCCCTCCAGGTTGTTGGATAGGTATGGAACTTCCCGGTATGACTTGGGTAGTAGTTTGGGCAGTGGTGGTAGCAGAAGCATTTAGTTCCCTGAATCCAAAAGGGAGTGTAGGTCTTGGTGTTATGGGTGTGCCAATCAGAGCTTGATCAACCACCGCGTTACCGGCGGGGATAGTCGGAATGTGCGGGACCATTTTAGAATGGGCTGTCTGGAGGGGAATAATATACCTTGGGCCAACGGATGGTATGTTCGGACCAATGGGTGGTGTGGCTGTAAAAGTGGTGGTACCAGTAAATTGATTTGGAGGTACAGTGTAGGAAAAAGGTATGTCGACACCTTCTCCAGTTCCATAGAGATCTCGGACCAAGCGTGGTGGACTTCAAACAATGTCTGTGGTCCAAAAAGGGTCATCGACTAAAGGGCTTTGAGAAGACCCAGTCGGAATGTCAGAAGGATTGATGACAACAAATTCTCCAGCGAAATTCAGGTGGAGGATATGTCGTTCATATCCCTCCGGGATGCGATAAGCTTCCGGAGATTCTGAAACAATTCAAAAATTCTCCAAGGGAGTGGGAACTTCTTCCTGGGAAGTTGTAGTATTTTGAACCTCACTCTGTTGAGGAGATTCCTCCGTGGAATGAGGGGGTAAAGGGGTGTTTCCTTCCATATTTTCTGGAGGAAGTCCCTATAGCCTCCACGAGCGGCGTGGAGGGTTGATGTTGGTGGAAAAGTGTCGGCGAAAGAAATCTATGGCCAACTAATGAAAAGAAACAGGACACGCTAAAAAATCTAAGAATCACAACCAAGAAAACATGACCTTCTT
The DNA here is from genome assembly GCA_000966675.3 of Picea glauca. Classification (NCBI taxonomy): domain Eukaryota; kingdom Viridiplantae; phylum Streptophyta; class Pinopsida; order Pinales; family Pinaceae; genus Picea; species Picea glauca. Next base: position 76,639 of record JZKD02S0859965.1, read on the forward strand.
TTGATGACCGTACTAGTTGGTGATGAAATCCAATGTTGTGTGATCAAGTCCAGAAGGGGCGGGGATAGGGTGGAACAGTTACAAAGGTGACCTTCTTAACGGACTTACGCCTTGGTGCAAGCTTCCATGCAATAATTGTGGATTTACCCTCCAAGTCGCCCTAGTGAGTTTGACCAATGTCTGCTCCAGGTACAGTGAGACTTCTCGTCACCATCACCTTGTGTAAGACCCTAAATATTATGGCCACTAAGGTTACCAATTCACAGTCAGCCCCTGGGTGGGAACAGTCGATAGTCTGATCTGAACGTACGGGCAGGGTATCGAGCCCGAAATAAACTAAAAGGATTCAATGCAGTAATTGTGTATTTACCTCGAAGTGATCCCCATAATATGATCTGACCACCATAATCAGTTAAACCACGGAGAGTTAGTCCCCGTAGCTCACCCGAATGTGACCTCGTGCGTAACCCCTATGTGAGAGGGGGATCCCAGGCAGCCTTATACGATGATTGGATTTGACTCTCCCTAACTCAGGATGCTAATGTTTGTTTTGTATCCTTTGGAGAGTTATGCTCACAGCCCTAATCCAAATTACTAAGCCTAGTCTACTGTTGGTGGAGGATTCTAGAAAAGAAAAAGTTCTAGATAATTTTTAATTAGCGTTGATTTTATGGTTGTTCTTTACGCAAAAAGGGGTGCATGGAAGTGAAACGAATGGAATTATGACTCAGTCCCAAAAATGCATCAAATATGATAAGCAGTCATTTCTTTTCGATGAACATCTATCTAAGAGAGAGAGAGAGTTCTTTTCACTAATCAAGCACAACCAAGGAGTGTCCTCAAACAATTTTTTTTCTCAATCAAATCCTGATGTGACGCTAAAACTTTTAGATACCTTCTAACATGCACAATCAAACATGAAGATGCATTTTATTGTTTGCATATGAATAATGATCAATTCAACACGATGCTCGTCTTGCTAATTATCTTTTATACGAATGAAAATCAGACTAGCACAAGCAAAAGCCATACAAACAATACACCCTTTCGTTGCAATCAAAACGAAAAGCGAAAGAAAAGAAACATTCGAAGAGAAAACAAACTTCACACCCAAAAGAAAGAGTTGAAGAACAATGATCTTGACTAAAATCAAGATGAAGAGGTCTGTAGGCCTTTGATGACCTTCACCAGGGTTTTTGTTCAGTTGATGAGGAGAGAAAAACAATGCATGGGTTTCAAACTTCACTCAACAGAAAAAATCAAAGTCAATAGTGAAGAAGGCTACAAAATCCAAACAGTAAGATGTTTATTCTTCAAGAAAAAGACAGATGCCAAGGCTGGAAGAGAAGGAGCACTGACTCACAAGGTTACTCAGCAGGAGAGACACAGAGAAAAACCCAGAAAAATGCAGTTCTGGAAGGTTTGTTGACCAAAAAGAGGCTGGCGCTCTGTTTCCAAAGGCAAGGAGAGTTATAGCGCTCTATGTAAGGCTATGAGGGAGCGATGGCGCTCTGTTAACACTGGGATAGGGGCGCCAGGTTCAAAAACTCCCAAAAATGTCAAAAAATTCCAAAAATTGCAATTTAAACTCGACAACTATGCTGAGTATGATGGGATAAGGAGACAATCGACTCATGAAACCAATCAAAAGAGGAGTGAACCAGGTCTGAAACAATCAAGGGGTAGAACAAGGTCAATGAGGAGAAATCAAAACAAGAAGTTTCGATTTGAGGCTATCTCCCCAGCGGAGTCGCCAGTTTCTGTTGTAGGAAAATCTCCCTGCGGACAGGTAGATTGCCTCAAAGAGCTTGACCCTAAATCTAAGACAGAAAATGATTAACGTGGACACTGAGTTCCTTTCAAATCTATCCAAACTAATATATGAGAAGGAAAGGTAACATAAGTACCTCTTCATCGACGTTTGTCCCTGCACGCTCCGAGTTGCGCTCCGATCCTTTGGTCCTCGCTGGATCCTGTGGACAAAACAAGATACGACCACTTCCTACTCTATTGACATTAGCTTGAAAACATATCTATCTATCAATGATAAGTTCATGTAACATCAGACACAAACTAGAAAGAAACAGGCTAAGCGTGTCATATTAATGAGAATAACGACAACAGTACTTACAATTGTAGATGCGAATGCGACAACTTCGTCAAGTCCTCTTCATCTAACCCTTGCCTGAAAGGTCCACAACTTAGATAACAACAAATTCACTGATCACTCTCCTTTGGATGACTGTGTGTTTTCTACAAGATCATAGGTTTCATGCTAGCAGTTTCCTCCCTTTCCACCATCTTAGAGATTTCTTATATAGGTTAAGAGGAGCTTAACCTCTTGAGTTATCTTTAGAACAAGTTGGGAACTTTCTCCTTAGATCAGGGATCTCTTGATGAAACCAAGAATTTGAATACAACTACCTCCTAATCTTGAAAGATCCCCTCCTTATTTTCCTCAACGGGCCAACCACTACCTTATATTAGGAAGTGCTCCCTTAGAAGGGGCATCAGAGCGCTGGAGCACTCCTTGAGAAGCTTAGGGGAAGCGCCAGCGCCCTCAAGGTGAGTAGCGCTCCTTCAGAAGGGGCAGGGGAGCGTTATAATGCTCCCTGATGCCTTATAGGGGAGCGCCAATGCTCCTAAGCTTGATATAGGGGAGCGCTCCCCCTGAAAACCTTTGTTCTAGAGCTCTCTTCAGGTGTTAAGAGTTCCTTGTCTTCAGTTAACCAATTCTTCTGCTTCAAATCAGGTACATGAGATGTTTTAAGTGTCTCCTTAGTGTCTTCGGCATGGCAATATGCTTGAACATCGTTTGCGACACTTGTGACCAACTTGCGACACTTGCGAAAGTTGTAAGGAAGATGTGACGCTTACGACAATTGAGAGGAACATGCGACACTTATCCAGTTGAGTAATTTTGACGTGTAACAACTTGTACCTGTGGATTTCATGTTGAAGAATTATTAGTTTTTGCTTATTTAGTAAATGCCTCAAAGGCATATTTATAAGATGGAATCAGTGCATTTACAAGGGTTATAATAGTTATTTATTTGTTTCTTGTATGATGTTGAGAGATTCATAGCAGAGATTTAGGACCAAGTTCCCCCATTTGATTCAGAAATTGTAATTGCTTTGTTCCAGAAACAAAAGGACTATCCATTTTTTAAAAAAACTGGTGATGCTGGTGAGAGTATCTTCTTTGCAGAAAGCACAGGTGACCTATTTTATCAAGGGTGGTGCCAATGATTAAAGCAAGGTTTAGGGAGATCCTAGGAGAGGTGTAGTCCAAGCATTTATAAATCAAGGAAAATCCATTGAAAATGCAGACTCAAAATGTAAATGGATTTTATCTGCAGAAAAAAACATGTGGCTATAGTGAAGCTCTTAAGGTTGAGTTGAAATACCTTCATGATTATGCTGGGATCAATACAATCATAGGTTTAATAGTAACTGGAAAAGTTTCTCCCCTTATCCAACATGAATGGATTCCAAAGTATTTGATATCCATTGGGGAAATAACCCTTGCAAATTAGTGAATCTAAATAACCTTGAAGAAAAAGATGATTATACAGTGGTATATTATTGTAATGGAGCAATGTTTGCAACATTTAAACAAATTTTTTTGTGCATTTTATATTGAAAAAATCTTCGTACATGATCTGAATATTTATCAGGATGTGAAAAAATCTTTATCATTACTATTAAGATCTAAATCACATAAGAGTCTGATTTCCATTACTAAGCTTAGACTGATCTGTGTAATAGATTGAATATGGTTAAGAAAGAGCTTAGATAGTGTTGAATAGGGAAACATAGACTGCTATAGAGAGAAACTTCATATGGTCAGGATATAGATAGAGAGATTTCACTATGGCTTGTAGAGAGATTTCACTATGGCTAGATCATACATGCAGAGACTAGTAATATGAGAAAGACTAATGGGATTCATAGGGTAAGATGTGACATGGAATAAATGCTGGTACTTGTTTACCTTATGTTAACTAAGAGCAAGTGTTAAGCTTTAATGCACTCTAACCATTGATTATATTCTACATAGTAATCCTATATCAACCATTCAATAGAGCTAGTAATCATGGCAAGCTAGCAATCCCAGAATATGTGCTTCACCATTTCACAGCAATCACAGACAAGGCACAACCCAAATGATCCCGAAAATAGAAGAACCTAGAACAAGTGCACAAACTGCCCACATGTTGAGTTGTCTACAACCTGTGATGCAACAAGATCTACCAAGGAGAAGGTACATATGGTAGCATGGATCCATTTATTAACTACACACATTTTTAGCTATATTATATTTAAAAAGAAATAAATAGGTCTAAATTAAAATAACTAGAATTGATGGCTATATAAACTTATACATTGAAAGGAGCAATCACACCTGATTTGATAAACTGGTCGAAAATATAGTTAGAATGGTTGGCCCTGTGTCTTTCTCTTCAGTTGTATGGCCCTCTGTTAGTCTTTAGATTCCCTATATCGATGAAGAAATATCTTAAATTACCTGCCAAAATCATTCAACCTCCATAAATATCTAAAAAATCAATACAAGTAATATTTGTAGTGCATTATTTACTCTAAGATGCATTTTACGAGAGTGTCAAAACATACCTGAATGAGCTCCTCTTGGTTTCAAGAATAATTTATTTGAGCCACGCATCTAATATTTGATCAAAATGCCTCCCTTGATTTGAAGTAGCAGCAACGAAGTCAACATTGACTTTGTTGTTGCTCTGTTGGATTGAGGGAGGTTTGCTCGAAGATTAAACGACTCCAATAAATTATTCTCTACTGAACATGGAAAACCACGTGAAGGCAAAATCTCTTATGGCCCCTCCCCCCCCCTCACATCACTCTCAATTCCCAAATACCCAACATATAAATCTATTGAAATATTTACAGCAAAAAAAAACATATTAAAATATTAAAATATTCATGTACATCATCATTTAGTACTTTTAGCCAGCCTCTTCTTTTTAGCTCTATAGTTCCTAATCATTTCATCAATATCTATGTCTTCATTCTCTGGGTTCTCTTCAAAATCTGATTGTGATTGCGTCCTATCACGTAGAGAAGGCCTAGTCGTGGGGTACTCACACTGTAATGGAGGCCGATGTGATGAGGCATCACCTACAAAAGAAAAAAATACAAAATTTAAATAGCTAGTTTTTAAATATCATTGAACTAGTTCAGTAATATTAAAAAAAACACCTGCAATGTAATTATTTACTTAGTGCAGTAGTCATCACTGTTGGAATGGTTTCCCCTGCGTTCTCCTCTTCAAATATAGGATCCTCAAGTACAACATTCTCTGCCATTGAGACCACAAAATTTATAAGGACAATCATAAATGTATAAGTAAAAAAAATAGAAGTACAAAATGTATAACTATGAATTTATTAAGTATATGATTAAAATACAGTCATATTACTGTCATGTGCCAGCTCGTTCATAGCACCATCGTGCGGTTGCGCCTCCATGGAAAATTGGGACGGAATGGGATCATAAACATCTTCTAGTTGCAAACTGCTATCAACGCACTGCTCTGCAATAGTACTAGTGCGTTCGTTGACAATGTTTCTCCCCTGATTAAAACAAAGTTGTAAATATTAATAATATCCAACATGATTGTATTCTTTTAATAATAAAGGTTAATGTAGATTGAATTTTATTTACCTTATCCTGCAAAGTGGTTCTTGGTATCTGCCCCAAGATTTTTCGATGTTCAACTACCACTTTATAGACATACTTGTAGCCAAGCTTGAGGTCTTCCTCTGTGGTTTCAGTACCAAACTCGTCACCCTGCATTGCATAAGAGTATGTATTTTTTATTTTACTCGCTGCAATTACCTAAAAATTTTAAGGTGATACAAATAAGATATTTAGGTACCTACAATTTGTGACTGCAACTTCAAGTAGCCACCCTGGACTAGCCTGTGCTGGCCACATTTGGAAAGCCTTTCTTTTGTGGCCTTTGACGTGCCAATCAATCTATCATCAAAAGTTTCATGTATGTTAATATATACCACAATTTTATTTACATCTAAATTTTTTTGAAGGTATTCAATTGAAATTGTAATTTACCTTCTGGGACCAGAGGGTGTCTTTCCTTCATCTGTCAATTTCTTCTCTTTTGTGTCCTCGATGAGGGCCTTCCACACCCTCCGTGGAATCATCAGAGGATGCTTGTACCTATCATTTTGTTTCAAGTGCCTCCTATATGTTTCTCGCGTATATTTTAAATATTGGTCAGCTGCAGCGATGGCCAAGGTCTTATTAATAGTATCTACACCAAAAAGGCTTTCTAGATGATCCATCAATTCTTTTCTGAGGTTGGAATTCTGGGAATTCCACCTCTCCCGTATAGTGGGCCCAAAAATCGGAAAAGCCTTATTCTCCAAGGACCTATAAAAATCGATTTTCCCTACATGCAAAATGATTATATAATTATTAATTTAAGAATAATAATTTAGATGATTTGTATTTGTCTACATAGAGAACATGAAAAAAATAAAATTTTAAAAATTACCTGGGAATTTAACTTGCTTTAATGGAAGCCCTTCCTCGTTGACTATAAAGTTTCCCTTAAGGGTCCTTGTGTTGGTCAAACACCTTTCTTTAGGAAAAGAAACCATATATTTTGTCAAATCATCGGCCTCATCTCTATCACCACCTCTAGAGCCTACCTGTGTGGCCGCTTCCTCGGTGGGCGTGTCGTGGCTCCCACCTAATGGTGTGGAAGGTGGAGATATGAATAGTTGTATCCTGGAAGAATCTATACGAGGGCCGAAGTTGGGACCCTGTGGCATCTGTGCAATGCCACTACTACTGATACCATGCATGTCAGTGTCAATAGGATCCAAAAATATCTATATAAGAAAGAAAACATTTTTTCGTTTAGATAATGTAAAAGTTAAAAATCAATCTTTCATAATTGATCTCATGACATAAAAATAAAACAACTTGAAATTATGGTTATTACATTATATGTCCTAAGCCTTGTCATAACTTCTCTGATCCATTCTTCAACCTCGGGAGTTTGATCTAGAATATCTAACAAGTGAGCTATTTCCTTGTTTCCTTTATTGATATTTTTCCTTATTAAAATAATAGGGTCGGAGGATTCATACAAATCCCTTTTGCGGAGTGAATCATCATCAACATCATGTCCCACCGACTACATATTCGACAAAATAAATGATAATTCAGTTATGTAAACAAATAAAATAATTGATTGCCACAAAAATAAAATGCACATTAAATGCAATTCAAAAATTGTTGTTCATTTACCTATTCTGAGGCCGCTATTGATTTATCACGATCATCCTGCCACATTACAGTAAAATTAGAACAATGATCATTATCATGAGAAATAAATTCAAATGTATGAGAAATTCAAATGTTGATAACCAAAATAGAACATAATGAAAATCATAAAATATGACAACCATTGCTTACAATCTGGGTAAATTAGTATACTTACTGCCCCCATAATAGCAACATTTGTATCTATTCGATTCAAATTGTAATCAATCAATATCTCTTCCCCCACAACTATTGATTTTATTCCACATATGAATACATGGTTTCCTTCATGCCCCTCAAATACACGGTTGGGTTGCTTGTGGTCACGGGTCGTGTACTCTTTGTAAACCCTGCAATATTCCCCGTTTCTTTTGGCCTTCCATCAATGTATATAGTTGGTCCTTTATTTTTATCATTGTATTTTAGCTGTATATAATTTGCATCCAAGCCATATCTTTGCATACTTTTTGTATATTGGACTATTTGTATCCAATATTTGTAGATATAATAGGGTCCGACGTACTCCATGAATTTAGTTAATCCATCATAACAGACCTTTATGCAATCCATGGAAAATAGCCCCAAAACATGTAATGACGATGGAGCAATCTAGTATATCCTTTCGTTTACACAAAAAATCAGTGTTTATTTTAGGAAGATTCTTGGGTACCCATTGTTTCACTATATGTTTGTAACTTAAGGGCACCTCAATGTCGCCTATTCTCTCATGATCATAAGAACATAATCCCCCTTTCACAAGAACAAACTCCATGTCTTTATGAAATTTTCTTATGATCTTCTCACCTCTAGTTGATCTCCACCTATTAGACCTGTTAGCATTAGGAGTCACCTTCTTATTGCAAGGAAGGTAAGCCCAGTGCCCATCAAGTTATATGTGAAAGTATGAATGTTTTTTGAAAGGTCGAATGGAAAAAATCGGAATGATAATATCCTCACTCAGAAACAGGGATAACATGTTGTTGGCAGCCAATTAAATTTTTTCAATTGCCCTAAAATCTGCCTACACCTATGTCTCTTGAACTCCAAATTTTTGTCGCATTTTGCAAACAGACGATATTTTTATTTCGAGCAACATTTGCAAATTGATTTCGATTTAGTTTTCACGACTGAAAGCATGAAAACCCCTCCATCGTTATTTGGATTGTCATGATCTACTTATTTCGATATCCTGATTGGTACTTACCTTTGGTCTGCTATTAAATGGCTGGAATGAATTTCAAACTATGACCATTTACTTTGATTGCGCAACTTGATTTCTTTGGTAAGGCATTGAACATATTAAGTTATGGGTTATATTCGATTTCATAAGGGTCATGGTTGATCTTGTTTTATATAATGTGATCCTTACTATCATAACTTCTTAACTTATCGATTTCATAAAGTCATTGGTTGCAATGTTTATAAACTTTGATTATGATAAAAAATGCATGGGTCACATATCAGTTCGATTTCATATTTGAATGGAAATATTTTACACCTGGCGTGTTGGTGAAACTTTTGGATTTCATGTTGGATTGAACTATACAATTGGCGCATTAATTTAACATATGGTTTTCATATACATTTGATTAATGGCACGTTGATATGGTTATTCACCGATTTGGGTTGGCCGATTAATATGTTTTAAATGTTATGATTATTGATGGAACAGCTCTATACTCAGCCATTAATACACTGCATGGCGGTGGTAATCCCACCACCTTCGCATGCATTACATTGATTCATTCCCCTTTGAACGCTTGCAGCTGTTAAGCCCTATCAATTTTTTCTCCTGCATATTGTATTGTTCGATTCAAACCCTACTATGCACACAAGCCATGGCTCCAGTCGTAAGGGCCGAGCCCAACGGTTGCCAAGCATTGCTGATGTTCGATGGCGCTTATAGCGACCTAGATAAGTTCGGATGGCTCCCGTTCATAAGAAAATTCGATGGTTATAACCCTAGCGTGGCTCGGCAATTTGCGTTAACCTTCGATGGCTACCAAGCCAAGGTTGGGGATGTGCAACTGGAAATTAATGAACAATTTCTTAGCTCGACAACCAGTCTGCCTGCCATGGGACATAAGTGGTCAAAAAATTACAAAGTGGAAGATGTCCCATGGACATTTCTCTTCCAATCTCGAATGGTGAACTCCTGCGACAAAGGATGGCCTGCAAATATGTTAAAACAACGCTGGCATGACCTGCTAATGATAATCAAGCAATTCATTACTTGCGAGGGAAGGTAGGGGTTCATTTTCTTGTATCACCTTCATCTATTGATGGTTTTTATGGGTTTTGAAGTCAATATGCCTCACTACCTTCATAGAAGTCTGTTTAAGATGGCTAAAAGGTACAAACGCAACCAGGTCGATACCGGCCTCTACCATTATGGGTTTATTAAAATGATTGTGGTTTATGAATTGGGGTTACGTCGTGACAGTTGGGGTGATTTTATCAGTCGAAATAGATTTGAGGACTCAAGTCCACCACAGGTTGATAAACCTGTGGTGAGCGAAAGCAAGCCTATCCCCCCTGTGCCTTACAATGTTTTTCTATCAAAACTCTACCTGAATCACCTATGAACTTGCCCATGTCTGTGACCAAACAGGACGAAATTACAAAACTCACCAGTCAGAATGCCAAGGTGAAACCCACTGACAAGAAGCAGCGAACAACTGGTTCAATTCTGTTTAAAAACGTTGAGTCAGCTACAACATTCGTCAATTCGAAATTGGCATAGCTCGAACAATTTCGCTGGTATGACCTTCGCCCATTTTTATGACATATTCATAAACTTTGTGTACATCATTGACCTGCTCTGTCACACAAGCATGCATTTCTGTATATAATTTCGTTTGGTAAATCGAATTTTGTTATCGTTAAGGTTTTAATTGGATTTGGTTTTGATTCTATTAATAATGATGTGGATTTGATTGTTTTAAAATCGGTTGCGATTGAATGTTCTGTTGCATCTATTATAGACAAGTTGTTGTGCATTTCAAACTTTGAAACACGATCTCATGTAAATCATAACCAATTTGGATCGCAACAGTCATACAAGTCTCAGCCAGTCAATTTGTTGTGGTCGGTCGGCTCTGTTCTCTTTTGAATTGGAGTGACAATGGATATTCAGTTACGAATAGATTTGTAAAATGGAAATAATCATGCCCAAGATTATGAGTTGTTCTATATTTGGCTCAAACCCGATTTTATTGGATTGTTGCCCAGCTTATGGTGATTACTACTGTTGTTCGATCTTGACTATTTAATACCCAGCAACCGAAATCTATGTCGATTTTTGGTCAATACTGTTATGCATTTTTCGTTTTCAATATATCGTAATAGCCTTCCATATTGGTATTCAATCACAACAGATTGAGACTTATGCCTGCCTATCTTTGTTGTTGATTGAAACGACATGAACTTTACAGCTGTAACAAATCTTTTTTTGTTCAATGGTATCGATTATAATTAGTGGAAAATCATATCTTATATGATTACGATTCTGTTCAATTATGGTTTTATTGATTACATCGTATCTCATATGACTTGTTTCACTGCTTGATTTTGTTTGATATGAAACAGGCCTATCAAGGTTTGACCATGATTTATGGTAACTGAAAACAAAGCATTCTTTACTCTGTTCCGATTGAATTCATTTTTTTATTTGTTTAGTTTGAATGATAATTTCAATTGAATCATTAATAATTCATTTTTAATGATTATTAAGAGATGATTGGATTTGATTTTATTTGATTGATGTCTGGTCCTGTTTGCTATTCTTGACTAGCTACAGAATCAGATGATTCTGTAGCTAAGTCTGTAGAATCAATTTTTTAATGAAATATATTTCTAATTGGATATTTGTATGCTATTGCAGGTAAACTCGAATTTGCAACTGAGGTGTTGAGTAGTTAAGGGATGTTTCACAGATTTCACTTGCATTTTATTTGCTTAGTTTAGTTGATTTTGGGATATCTCCCAGATTATGTAAAACTATTTGATTTTATCCACAAGGAAGTTTTACCTTGTGAAGAGACTTATAAATACTTATGATTTTTGTAATAATCATCATCCTCATTTGCGGGAGAACAAGGATATGGAATTCTGATACAAACTGGAGCAGAATTGATGTTTTGTCATAGCTTTAGCTTCTCAATATATCAACATTTTGTTTCAAGTTTTGTATATCTTTTTGCTTATGGTTTATGACTACTTTCGCTATCTAAATCAAATGCAAATGATATAATCTTGATCACTGTCATCTATATCTTGTTTCTTCCAAATAGATAAAAGACATAACAATTGTTAATTCATTTTGTGAATGATAGTTTTGTCTTCTTCATAGATTGAATTGTTATATATAATTCCTTGCATAACAGGTTTCCCTGATTGCAAGAATTTATAATCATAAGATTGTTATGATTTTCTTTTATGTCTTGTTTGTCCTGTAAAATACTTCAAGGAGCAGCATAGCTGATCATTTACGAAAAGCTTAAGGGCTAAACGGTGCGAATTTCTTCCTCCGACCAGCTTAGAAGTTATCATACACAGGGCAGACTTGGAGCGTTTCCAGGTCAATTAGTTTGTTGTTTACTATTTCCATTAAGTAGTTTAATTTAGATATAAGTTTGATTAGATTTATATTAGATTGTTTAATTTCAGTAATGTTTATTTCTTTTTCATAAAATATAAAAATCAAAAAGAGATCCTTGGCTGTCTTAGGGCAGAATATACATGAGTTTTGCAGGTTTTAATCAAATCTGTAGGTTGTTCATAGTGTACATTTGTGAATAAGAAATATTGTAGCTGATAATTAGATAGTTGATTTGAGTTATTACAATAGTAATTTGTAGTTTGTATATATGATAGTTAGAATAGTTAATATGTAGTATATTAGTTCCTTTTCTTTGTTTTATTAGTTTTCAGTTTCTTTTATTTTAGTTAGTTTCTTGTATTTAGTTATAGTTTAGTTTGTTTTATTTATTTTAGTTAGATTACTTAGCTCAAATAAATTCTCTCTTTGGTTTTCATAAAAGACCTTAGAGCGGCAAGAATGGTAATTCAAACGGTGATAAGGTTATGCAAAGCAAAGTTCCGCAGAAGACTTCCACAAAAAATAATCCTGATCCTCAAGATAAAGGAAGCCTTCTTGTACCTCCTGTAAATAATGTAAATAGTGTAAATAATGGGAATAATGTAGATAAAGTAGCATTAGAGAATGCGAGTAAGAAACCACAAGCTACAACTTTAAGTACTCGCAAGAATGTTCCTCCTTTTCTTTTAACTTTCGAAATCTTCAACAGAAAAGTGCATAATTGTATGGTTGACTCAGGAGAATCATCAAATGTGATGCCTTGGTCAGTCTGCCAAAAGATTACCGTTGAAGCAGAACCATCTTCTTTGAAAATCATACAACTTGATCGAACAGATATTAAATTTATAGGCGAGCTGAAAAATGTATTAATCAGATTATCATCTAACCCAAAGGTTCATCAGGTTATTGATATAATTGTGGTGGATATTCTAGAAGTGTATGGTCTTTTTTTTAGCAGGGACTGGTCGGAGCAGCTACATGGTTACTTCGCAACAGACTGGTCTCACTTATGGCTACCAGAAAACGGCAAGCCCAACAAGATCAGGGTGAATCGTGAGCATTACCTCAAGTTCACGGTAACAGACTTGAATGACCCCAATGAACCATATACGCCTCCAACAGATTCACCTGAAATCCAAGGGATGGACACCTTCTTCGGAAATTTCATGGTTGAAGTTTCACCTATCAACAATCCACAACAACAAGCCAAGATCCTAGCATGTACGCATACAACAGCTTCTATCCAACAGTCTGGTGAGCCCGATGAAAATCAAATTTGGTCTTTATATTTCGACGGTTCCAAGTCTAAAGAAGGAGCTGGTGCAGGCTGCATCATTATCGATCCGGCATGTAACAAAACATTATTGGCTTGTAGATTAGAATTTGAATGTACTAACAATATTGCATAATATGAGGCTTTATTACAAGGTCTCAGAAAAGCCTTAGACATGCACATTCAAAATCTAACTGTATTCGGCGACTCTGAGATAGTGGTCAGGCAGGTGAGAAATTCTATACATTGTCTTACCCTGCATCTCAAATGTTACCAGTCTGAGGTGTTTAATAAACAAATTTTTTTCTTTTAATATAAATTCCATTCCTAGATCAAATAATACCGAAGCAGATTTACTCGCTAATGTTGCCTCTAAACTTCTCCCTACATAAGGCTTATCTCCAAATGCATTCTCCGTGGAGCTATTATTTCGACCATCTGTTCCTGACAATATCACAAACTGGAGAGTATTTGATGATGATCAGCAGATCATTAACTTTCTGCACATGGAAGAAACCTTCCAAGGCGCTGTGATAGATGAACAAACGCATGATGACAATTTGCAGGACTTTACGGTAATACCTAATCCAAAATCTCTTGAAGATCTATCAGACATGGTAAATTCCTTACCCAAATCTGTTGCTAGACTAGAAAAGTTTTATGATTTTGAAGATAAATTTAAAAAGACGATCAATTGTAAAACCAACAGTTGCTCATTGTCTTATGAAAAAGTCAATTTAGGGACTAGTGAAAATCCTGAGTGTATCAACTTAGGCTTGGGATGTTCTAGACAAGAAAAAGCTACTTTTGTTAAATTATTTAAAGAATTCAAGGATGTCTTTTCTTGGACTTACGAAGATCTTAAGACATTCGATCCTAATATTATACAACATGTCATCCCAATGAAGCCCCAAACCTTGCCCTTCCAACATAAACTGAGGAAAATGCATCCTAAACTAGAACCGACCGTACAAAAAGAATTGAATAAGCTCCTAAGTGCTAAAATATTTTTTCCTGTTAGACACACTCAATGGGTATCCAATCTCATCCCAGTGCGGAGGAAAAACGGGGAAATTCGACCTTGTGTCGATTTCCAGAACCTAAACAAAGCGTCTGACAAAGATAATTATCCTGTCCCTCCCATGGAACAGATTCTTCAACAAGGATCTGGTTCCGGGAGGCTATCTTTACTAGATGGTTTCTCCGGATACAACCAAGTCTTGATGACTCCGCCAGACCAACTGAAAACTACCTTCCGTACCCCGTGCGACACTTATGCCTATCGCAAAATGCCCTTTGGATTGATTAACGCCGGTGCTACTTTTCAAAGAGAAATGGATATTTCTTTTAGAGGCTTGATCAATCACTCGTAGTAGTCTACTTAGATGATGTGACCATTTACTCTAAAAACAAAAACGATCATCTAGCTCACTTACAAGCCGTTCTGCTACGATGTCGCAAACACGGCATCTCTCTGAACCCCAAGAAGTCCATCTTTGCAGTAGAACAAGGTAAATTACTAGGATTCATTGTGTCTAGTGATGGAATGATTATTGACCCTGAGAGGACCCAAGTCATCGCTAAACTTCCCCCACCTACATCCAAAAAATCTATGCAGTCTTTCCTAGGCCAGATCAATTTTGTGAGAAGATTTGTCCCCAGTTTCTCCGAAATGGTCTGACCTCTCCAGAACATGATTAAGAAGGACACCCAATATCACTGGGGACCCACTGAAAACCAAGCTTTCAACGCTATAAATAAGGCTATAATTGAAGCTCCGTCTCTCATGAGCCCTGATTTCTCTCAAGACTTTACACTCTACACTTTTTCCTCTGATCGTTCCTATGTCGCGGTCCTAACTCAGAAGAATGCCGAGAAAAATGAAGTACCCATCGCCTTTATGAGTTCTGCTTTCAAAGGTGTTGAACTTAACTACCCAGCAGTCGATCGGCAAGCCTACGCTGTCTTCAAGGCATTCAAGCATTTCCAGTCTTATCTTTTGAAGTCAAGGATGAAGGTCATTGTCCCTTACCCTGCCGTAAGGAACTTGTTAGTGCAAAAGGAGTTAGGAGAGAAAAGAGCCAACTGGGTCACCTCCTTACAAGAGTATGACTTAGAGTTTACCCCAGCACAGATTGTGAGAGGCCAAGGATTGTGTAAGTTGGTAGTTGATTCAAAAACTAAACACCAAGAAGATAGTGATACGTTAGACCTAGAACAGCGCGATCAGAGTTTGATTTGTTGTACACAAAACCTCGTAATTCCTTGGTACGACGATATTAGACACTTTCTTCAACATGGATCAACACCTCATCACATTGACCCTGCCAAGAGAAGAGATTTGAGACTAAAGTATGCCTCCTTTTATCTAGTTAATGGAATACTGTTTCGTCAGAATTTTGATGGCGTACTGATGCGTTGTCTTGAAAAAGACGAAGCAGAAAGAGTCTTACTTGAATTTCATGCAGGAGAAGCTGGTGGTCACTTCGGTGGTGATACCACTGCTCATAAAATTTTAAGAGCCAGTTATTACTGGCCAACACTGTTTAGAGACGCCCATGCCTTATTTCGTAAATGTATCATTTGTCAGAAAGCGTCAAGGCGATTACAAAAAACAGCCTTCCCCTTGCAACCCATCACAGTCGATTCTCCTTTCCATCAATGGGGCCTTGATATCATTGGTCCTATTAACCCTCCATCCTCTCAACAACACAAATATATTGTGATAGCCACTGATTACTTTACTCAATGGTCTTAAGCTGCTGTGCTAAGAACTGTTAACACAAGTCAGGTGATCGCTTTTCTAAACTCAAATATTATCACCCGTTTTGGCATCCCTGATTTTCTTGTCTTCGATAACGCTTCATACTTTTCTTCTCTTGAGATGAGTGAGTTTGCCTTAGAGAAAGGAATAAAGCTAAAGTATTATGCGAGTTACTACCCCCAGGGTAACGGCTTAGCAGAATCAACCAACAAGAACTTGATCAAAATTATCAAGAGAACCGTGGCTGAAAATCACAAGAACTAGCACAACGCACTGCTTAATGAACTGTGGGATGATAGAATAACACCCAAAGCCACTATAGGTAATTCCCCCTTTTTTCTCGTTTATGGTAGAGAAGCCATTCTGCCACCTCATATTCTTCTTCCTTCGCTCCAATTGTCACAAAAAGTTCAAGAAGAAGAATGTCCCCCTTTAGAAAGTCGTATTAATGCTTTGATGAAGTTAGAAGAAGTAAGAACCCAAGCCAAGCGTAAACTAGATCAACATCAACAACTGATTAAAAGCTGGTTCGATTCTAATTTTGCTTTTGATAGAAATTTTTAAGTAGGCGATCTCGTCTTAAACTGGGACAAACCACACGAAGGGAAGGGTGAACACACCAAATTTCAAAATTTGTGGCTTGGGCCATTTTTTATTGCTGAAAAGTTGGGTCTTAGTTCCTTCCATTTGCAGAATCTTGAAGGGAAGCTTGACGCCTATCCGGTGAATGGCCAAGCCCTGAAAAGATACTTTTCTTGATTTTTATCCTTGTATATTATGTAAATATTTCCTTTTTGATTTTGATTTGAGTGATCAGTTTTGTGTGTTTTGAAACATATGCATGCCTGTGCACCGAGTCATTCAGACAAAGAACATAAGGAAATTTCTTCGCTGAAATAACTTCTAAAAGATTGCACGAACATCAGTGATATATTTCTGAAAATGATATTGGAAAATGTTGTTTGAAAGAAGTTTACTAATTTCAATCGCTGAGTGAAGTTTGTCATGATCATCTTTATCTTTTTACGCTGTCCCTTTTCTGTAAAGGAATGACTCAAAAGGATGTCTCCCGGTCGAAGTAAGTTGTTTTAGAAATAAAACATTTCTAGAGATGAATAAAGGACAGTATAAAAAAAAAATTCTGATGAGGTCTGAAAAATATGATAAAATATTAAGATTTTTTTTCAGCGTCACCCCGCTCAGCTATCTATAAAAGAAAAACAAAATAAAATATTAATAAGAGCTGTGGGAAGTGTTTGTAAACCCGTCGGGATACTGAACAGGTCCACTGGCAGTGGGTAAATGCAAGCATGGTGCCAAGACAACTTCGTCGGGGTACTGAACAGGCCCGCTGGCAGTGAAGCAATGTCGGGTACATGAAAATCTGCAAAAAAATATAAGAAACCTCTTTTAAAGTCCTTTATTCTAATCTAGAACTTCTTAACAGGATAAAGACGTCCGAGTGGGTTAAATGGAAACCCTGTCGAGGCTATGGACACCTGCTGGCAGCAGTGGCCATGCCAACAATATTGAAGATTTTATCATAAAAATCATGACTCGTTGATCTTAAGACTGTTATTGGTTTACGTCTTTTAAAACATCGCTGAAAAAGATAATAAATGATGATGTTGGTACAATTTTCTGGTTGTTGTTTTTGAGTTGAGTTTTTCTCTGCTGTCCTAATCTGAATTTGTTTCTTTTAACAGAGATAACTGCTTCGCTCAGTGTGTCACCATTGTTGGCAGCCAATTAAATTTTTTCAATTGCCCTAAAAGCTGCCTACACCTATGTCTCTTGAACTCCAAATTTTTGTTGCATTTTGAAAACAAACGATATTTTTATTTCGAGCGACATTTGAAAATTGATTTCGATTTAGTTTTCACGACTGAAAGCGTGAAAACCCCTCCATCATTATTTGAACTTTCATGATCTGCTTATTTCGATATCCTGATTGGTACTTACCTTTGGTCTGCTATTAAATGGCTGGAATGACTTTCAAACTATGACCATTTACTTTGATTGCGCAACTTGATTTCTTTGGTAAGGCATTGAACATATTAAGTTATGGGTTATATTCGATTTCATAAGGGTCATGGTTGATCTTGTTTTATATAATGTGATCCTTACTATCATAACTTCTTAACTTATCAATTTCATAAAGTCATTGGTTGCAATGTTTATAAACTTTGATTATGCTAAAAAACGCATGGGTCACATATCAGTTCGATTTCATATTTGAATGGAAATATTTTACACCTGGCGCATTGGTGAAACTTTTGGATTTCATGTTGTATTGAACTATACACTTGGCACATTAATTTAACATATGGTTTTCATATACATTTGATTAATGGCACGTTGATATGGTTATTCATCGATTCGGGTTGGCCGATTAATATGTTTTAAACGTTATGATTATTGATGGAACAACTCTGTACTCAGCCATTAATACACTGCATGGCGGTGGTAATCCCACCACCATCGTGCGCATTACATTGATTCATTCCCCTTTGAACGCTTGCAACTGTTAAGCCCTATCGATTTTTTCTCCTGCATATTGTACTGTTCGATTGAAACCCTACTATGCACACAAGCCATGGCTCCAGTCGTAAGGGCCGAGCCCAACGGTTGCCAAGCATTTCTGATGTTCGATGGCACTTATAGTGACCTGGATAAGTTCGGATGGCTCCTGTTCATAAGAAAATTCGATGGTTATAACCCTAGCGTGGCTCGGCAATTTGCGTTAACCTTCGATGGCTGCCGAGCCAAGGTTGGGGATGTGCAACTGGAAATTAATGAACATTTTCTTAGCTCGGAAACCAGTCTTCCTGCCACGGGACAAAAGTGGTCAAAAAATTACAAAGTGGAATATGTCCCATGGACATTTCTCTTCCAATCTCGAATGGTGAACTCCTGCGACAAAGGATGGCCTGCAAATATGTTAAAACAACGCTGGCATGACCTGCTAATGATAATCAAGCAATTCATTACTTGCGAGGGCAGGTACGAGTTCATTTGATTGTATCACCTTCGTCTATTGATGGATTTTATGGGTTTTGAAGTCAATATGCCTCACTACCTTCATAGAAGTCTGTTTAAGATGGCTAAAAGGTACAAACGCAACCAGGCCGATACCAGCCTCTTCCATTATGGGTTTATTAAAATGATTGTGGTTTATGAATTGGGGTTACGTCGTGACAGTTGGGGTGATTTTCTCAGTCGGAATAGCTTTGAGGACTCAAGTCCACCACATGTTGATAAACCTGTGGTGAGCGAAAGAAAGCCTATCCCCCCTGTGCCTTACAATGTTTTGCTACCCAAACCTCTACCCGAATCACCTATGAACTTGCCCATGTCTGTGACCAAACAGGACAAAATTGAAAAACTCACCAGTCAGAATGCCAAGGTACAACCCACTGACAAGAAGAAACGAACAACTGGTTCAATTCTGTTTAAAAACGTTGAGTCGGCTATAACATTCGTCAATTCGAAATTGGCATAGCCCGAACAATTTCGTTGGTATGACCTTCGCCCATTTTTATGACATATTCATAAACTCTGTGTACATCATTGACCTACTCTGTCACACAAGCATGCATTTCTGTATATAATTTCGTTTGGTAAATTGAATTTTGTTATCGTTAAGGTTTTAATTGGTTTTGGTTTTGATTCTATTAATAATGATGTGGATTTGATTGTTTTAAAATCGGTTGCAATTGAATGTTCTGTTGCATCTATTATAGACAAGATGTTGTGCATTTCAAACTTTGAAACACGATATCATGTAAATCATAACCAATTTGGATCGCAACAGTGATACAAGTCTCAGCCAGTCAATTCGTTTTGGTCGGTCGGCTCTGTTCTCTTTTGAATTGGAGTGACAATGGATATTTAGTTACGAATAGATTTGTAAAACGGAAATAATCATGCCCAGGATTATGAGTTGTTCTATATTTGGCTCAAACCCAATCTTATTGGATTGTTGCCCAGCTTATGGTGATTACTGCTGTTGTTCGATCTTGACTATTTAATACCCAGCAACTGAATCTATGTCGATTTTTGGTCAATACTGTTATGAATTTTTCATTTTCAATACATCGTAATAGCCTTCCATATTGGTATTCGATCACAACAGATTGAGTCTTATGCCTGCCTATCTTTGTTGTTGATTGAAACGACATGAACTTTACAACTGTAACAAATTTTTTTGAGTTCAATGGTATCGATTATAATTAGTGGCAAATCATATCTTATATGATTACGATTCTGTTCGATTATGGTTTTATTGATTACATCGTATCTCATATGACTTGTTTCACTGCTTGATTTCGTTTGATATGAAACAAGCCTATCAAGGTTTGACCATGATTTATGGTAACTGAAAACAGAGCATTCTTTACTCTGTTCCGATTGAATTCATTTTTTTATTTGTTTAGTTTGAATGATAATTTCAATTGAATCATTAATAATTCATTTTTAATGATTATTAAAAGATGATTGGATTTGATTTTATTTGATTGATGTCTGGTTCTGTTTGCTATTCTTGACTAGCTACAGAATCAGATGATTCTGTAGCTAAGTCTGTAGAATCAATTTTTTAATGAAATATCTTTCTAATTGGATATTTGTATGCTATTACAGGTAAACTCGAATTTGCAATTGAGGTGTTGAGCAGTTAGGGGATGTTTCACAGATTTCACTTGCATTTTATTTGCTTAGTTTAGTTGATTTTGGGATATCTCCCAGATTATGTAAAACTATTTGATTTTATCCACAAGGA
>JZKD02S0859965.1:106903-129942 GCA_000966675.3 Picea glauca
CATTTTGTGAATGATAGTTTTGTCTTCTTCATAGATTGAATTGTTATATATAATTCCTTGCATAACAGGTTTCCCTTATTGCAAGAATTTATAATCATAAGATTGTTATGATTTTATTTTATGTCTTGTTTGTCTTGTAAAATACTTCAAGGAGAAGCATAGATGATCGTTTACGAAAAGCTTAAGGGATAAACGGTGCAAATTTTTTCCTCCGACCAGCTTAGAAGTTATCATACACAGGGCAGACTTGGAGCATTTCCAGGTCAATTAGTTTGTTGTTTACTGTTTCCATTAAGTAGTTTAATTTAGATATAAGTTTGATTAGATTTATATTAGATTGTTTAATTTCAATAATGTTTATTTCTTTTTCATAAAATATAAAAATCAAAAAGAGATCCTTGGCTGTCTTAGGGCAGAATATACATGAGTTTTGCAGGTTTTAATCAAATCTGTAGGTTGTTCATAGTGTACATTTGTGAATAAGAAATATTGTAGCTGATAATTAGATAGTTGATTTGAGTTATTACAATAGTAATTTGTAGTTTGTATATATGATAGTTAGAATATTTAATATTTAGTATACTAGTTCCTTTTCTTTGTTTTATTAGTTTCCAGTTTCTTTTATTTTAGTTAGTTTCTTGTATTTAGTTATAGTTTAGTTTGTTTTATTTATTTTAGTTAGATTACTTAGCTCAGATCAATTCTCTCTTTGGTTTTCATAAAAGACCTTAGAGTGGCCAACAGAGTCTTTAAACTCGTCTGGGTGGTCCATTCCAAACGGCTTGGGTTATTTAGACAACCCCGGACCGGTTCCACTCTCCCAGTTGACGGACGGTCAATTTCGCCCGTCAACACATGTAACAACAAATAAGGTCTTGGATAATTTCAACTAGTAGTTTGGGAGTAAATATGGATAGAAGGAAGACTTGAATGAGAAGAATGTAAGAGCTACTGCAAAAATCAAGTCCACAAAAGCCCAAAGGAAGAAATTTTCTTAAAACAAGATCTTCTTGAAATTAGAAACTAAGAAGCTAAATAAACACCATGACAATAAAATGATCAAACATCCATCATATCATTACCATAGTCATCCATATGAAGCTTTCAAATATGAACATTTAACATTAGAAGCAAATAGTCTGAAATAGGAGTTGATTTCTATTAGTCAAAAAGTCTTAAGTCCAGTACATACTAGATCACAGTCACTTTATCAAAAATATTATAGTTTCTTGGGATCCTTGCTCTACCATCCGAACCCATTAAAGAAATTCATCTATCTATTTATAACAAGAAAGGGAGGCAACAACTGGAGGTACGAGTTGGCCTCTTTTCCTTAAAAATCTCAGAACATTTATTTATTCTAACTAAGATAACAACCTATGTTATAAAACAAGGAAGTGTTGGTGACTGAACCCAATCATGCTTCTAATTGCTTTGATCCTCTTTTGCTACTCAGCTCCTATTTTTCCATGTGTCTCTTTGGAGCTTATAATTGTCCCTTGCATGCCAACTAGTACTTATATCATTTATTCCATTATTAACGTATCCAAAACTGTTGGCTTAGTCTTCCTAGATCCTTGGTGTTTGCTGGCTACTCCCTTGGGTAGAAATTCTATGTAGTTCCCCCTACAATGGAACAAGGAGAGAAGGTAGCACCTGTGGGTAGCACACCTGTGTTGCATGTCTGCGGTTATATTTGTCCTCTGTTGAAAAATTGAGTAGCGCCTGTGTGTAAACCTTCTCTCTGTAAGATATTTTGCAACACATGTGGGTAGCGCCTGTGTAACAATTCTGCATTCTGTAAAATATTACGCAGCGCCGCCTACGTTGCGTCTCCATAAGGGTTTGGGTGGCTATGCCAAAATGCAACGTCTTTGACTCCTTAACGTGTGTAGAGCTGTTTGTGTCCTTCCATGATGACAAATCAATTGACTTAGGTGCTTTTAACAATGAGTGAAACTGGTACTTGGAAAAAATTCCAAAATGCATATAGCTAAACACCTAGAATCCTGTATAGGTGGAAAAACTTAATATGTGCATATCAGTTAACCTTCCCAAGAAGGAACAACTTTAAAAAATGGGGTTTACCACTACCAACTACTTTGTCATTTTAACACTTAGCCTCACACTCTTCCTGGTGGAAAGAGTGTCTTGAACTAACTCAGTAGACTTCTTCTTCTTAACACTGGTAGGCTTCTTCAGTATAGTTGTGCTCTCCTTAACTACTGGTTTGTCATCTTCAATGGCAGCCTCAACCAACACCTGTAAATTATTTTGGGTTACTTCAGCTTGGAAATTATTTAGTTCTTCCTTTAGCTTCCTATTCTAAGCTAGGAGACCCTTGTGCTGTCTGTAAAGATTCTTTAGTTGTTTACGAAGAGGAAGATCCTTTCTCGTTGAAAACCTTGTAGAGTCCAGGGTATGGTTGTAGCCAGTCATGAACTCATTCATCTGATCCAAGTGGACCATGTCTTCTGCTTTGAGACGAGATATTTCTCTCCTTGCATCCCTAAGCTTCTTAATAATTCTTTTGTAGGTCAGGCTACCAAGGGGGTTGGGGACATGTGCAGTCTTAGCAGGGTTCTTCTCGTCCTTTTCTTCCATCTGTATGAGAGTTTCCTTGCATGTTTCATCAGTCTTCTCAAAACCTTTTCCTTTATGCATCTTCTCTTGCACAACATCCTTTTCTTTATTTTTCATAGGTTTTTTACAATCCTTCGCAGGGATTTCATCTTTCCTCTCCAAAGGTCTTTTGGTACCTTTACACTTGATTTTCTATACATGGGTTTCTTGTAAAGGTTGTCCTTTGAAATCCCCCTTAGGAATCGATGACCTTGTGAAAGGTCTTTTACCTTTGATTTCAGCTACTGGAGAAGGAGAGGAAAAAAAAAGATTCTTCCCTTTTTTTGATGTCACCTTGGTAGAAGATGGAACTTCTTCTAACCTTGGTGGAGGTGGTGGTGATAAATATCTATGTGGGGAAGGACATACCTCCTCTTCATCTTCTCTGACCTTCTTATTGATCTTTTAAATAGGGGCTCTGCCCTTTCTCTTCTTGTTGATCCCTGTTTTAGTACTGGTAGGTGATGAAGGGAATACAATTGGTGATTGGGGGGTAGGTGTTGGTTCCAGCTTAAAGTGAGAAGAGACCAAAAAAATATCGGAGGAGATATCTTTCTTTCCCAACTCTTCAGAGACAAGCATCTTGATAAATCTAGAGTGGAAAAGACTAGAGTCCACATCCTTGGATTTGGCTTGCACCCTATTTTCCATTTTACCTATACTTCTCAGCAGGTAATATGGAATATTCATCTGAACCTTACGAGTAAAATGCAACAACAACCTTAAGTGGTAATGGTACAGGGTGTTAAATATCCCTTCACAACTAAAATATCTTTGTATGATTTTCAACATTCTATCAAACTGGTCAATCAACTGGTTCCTTGGCACATTCTTAGATAAATCATTAGCTTGGTATTCAGGCTTTAAAAGATCTTTAATGAAAGGTGAACTCAATACCATGTCCTTGAACCAATTTTCTCTTGAAATGGGAATCCCTGTTGCAGCTGAGATGGAGGCTTCAGTCACCTCAAATTCCAAATCTCCAACTCTGGTTTTCTTGCCATCAAAATTTAGTGAAAATTGTTTTTCTACTTCTAAGTGGCCTCTCTGTATGTTCTGGAAGAAAGAGAGGCATCCTGCTCTTTGAAACATTTCCCTTGCCATGGGTTCTATGTCAAAAGGGCGCATGTCCATAGGTTATGTTTGAACTATCTTTCCACCTTTGTGTGCTTTCTTTGATTGAGGGGTCCCCATGACTCAGAAAGAGGGTTTTTAAGAGGTTGTAAGGGATGCTATTGACCATAAAACTTCAATTTAAGTCTCAAAATCACAAGGATGGACCTCCAAATTAACAGTGCTTAGAAAATGAACTTGGCTATGAGAAATGGACTTTTAGGATCATACAAGTTTTCAGAGTGTAGACTATGAGGAAGTAATTCCGAACTGACTCTTCGTACAGCATGAAAAGAAGCCAAGGATAATTAGAGAGGTTTGAGAAGTGCCTTTGCGTAGCGCAACGCATACATAGAGGATGGGCTATTTTAGGCCCGTGACTTTCAAAGGCTATAACTAAACACAATAATCAGACTATGGATACGAGAACAGATGTTTACATGAATGCAAATATGGCTCCCATACTACCCTGCAAGCTTATCAAACCGAAACCCGAGCACAAATCTCCTATCAAAATTAATATGCGAAGGAGGTTGCACAACATACCTGTGATGTCGACAATTGTTGATCTCCTCAGCGTGAACTTAGGGTGATATTGATGAAACTTCAGCCCTGAAATCTCTCACAACATCGAATTTAGTGGACAAGCGATCGTTTGAACTGAACTAGCAAACTTACGTAGTGCATCATTGCTGAACTTTTAAAATTTAGAAACCGTTACCAAGGATCATAAATGAAAGATCTTTTGAAATCATTTCAACCAACTTCAGGCACTGAAAACAAGGGTTAAGGTATCATTCGTGGCAATCATGACTTGGAGTGGGTGCATGATAATCGTGACAGACGCTACGGAAATGCTTACTGAGTGGGAAACATTCTCCAAATAAAAAAATGATTGGACAGGTGAGTGGGAATGATGAGGTATGCATGTGAGGTCATGAGTGATGAGAGAGGTGTGTCACATCAGCCTGGTCATGGGAGGTATCAACCTAGGGATGAATCACGAGAGGGGACAAAAATAATAGACCATGAGCTCATAAGGGTTTAAGGACCAAAAATTGAACTGTGGATCAACACATGAGCTATGACTCAAAGGTTTAGTCATCTTAAGGGGTCCTATCATAATTAGCATATAATGGATGAGAAATTCATTTTAAAGAGAAAATAAGAATCCAAGTTTTTTTTTAATTTTTCTTTTCAAAAAAAAACAAACTAAGAGACCCAAGGTGACTTAGTGTGATAACATTGGCTCCATAGGGGATGGCATGCCCCCTGCGGGCTGCCAAGAATGAGTAGATTCAGTGCCTTATCCTAGGGCTATGGGGTTAGTTATTGGAACACAAAACTAAAAGAAAATTATATTTACAATGATGTAAAGAGCCACTCCCGGCTCAAGCAAAGTACCTTTTCAGGAAATGCCCATTTATAGGGCCACCAAAAACCTCTTCATTCTCCATATTCTACAAATTGAAAGTGTTATTAGGGAATACCTCAGATATTTTGAAAGGAACAATCCATAAATATTCAAATTTACCATGCTTGTCTTTATCCTACCTCGGTGCATCCCACTTGAGCACCAGATCGCCCAATTGGAAATCCTCTTTTTTCACCTTCTTTTCGAATGCCTGCTTGATCTTTAGTTGATGATCGTATGCCTTATCTACCAGTTTCTCCCAGGTCTGATGCACTTCAACCAGCTACTGAATCCTCCTGATCATATCATCCGACTCCCCTTGATATTCTTGGAAGAATTTTGCAACAGGCAAGGCGAGTTGAGAGGGAAAAATGGCCTCAACTCCATATACCAATTGGAAAGGAGAAAGTCCCAAGGCCCTCTTTGTTTCCACTCTGTCAACCCACAAATAAAACTTGAGTTTTGAATCCCATGCCTTTTTGTTATCCTCCAACATCTTCTTAACAATCTTTATAAGGCTTTTGTTTGAGGATTTTGCAAGCCCATTTCCCTGTGGGTAATAAGGGTTTGAATGAATCAATGTGATATCATATTGTTCATAGAACTGAATCAATGGCTCAGCCTTGAAGGATGCAACATTTTCTGTGACAATTATGTTCGAACAACCAAACCTTTCTATAATGTCTTCAAGGAAACCAATGATCACCTTGTGAGAAGCATTCCTAGTAGGGATAGCCTCTATCCACTTCGTGAAGTAATTTGTGGTAGTCAATATCCATCTATGTTGGCCATTGGAAGAGGGATGAATTTCCCCGATAAAATATAAGACCCATTGTTGAAAAGATCCTGAAAATGCTATGGGATTTAATGGCAAAGACTTAAGCTATTGCTTCCCATAAAATTTCTGACATTTAACACATGCTCTAATCTTAGCACAAACATCTATGAATAGACTAGGCCAAAAATACCCAGCCTTGAGAATATTTTAGGCAATAGTCCTCCAAAAATGATGCCCCCCACACAAACTGTCATGAAAATTAGACATAATCCTTTGGGCCTCTTGCGGGTCTAGGCATCTCAATAGCACTCTCAATGGATCCTTCCAATACAAAATTTGATCAACCAAGCAATACTTTATCGATTTGAGTTTTAATGCTCTCCCCTTGTTCTTTTCCATACCACTTGGAGGTTGTAGATTCTGCAAGAAAAATATAATGTCCTTGTACCAACTGCAATTTGCCAATGCAGGGCTGGCTTGAGCACCTATGTTTCTTAATTCAATCTGCTGCTTTTTCGAACATGAGCCAATGAAATTTACTCCCAATGATGAGCAATTTGATTCATCCAATAGCTTGGCTAAACCCTAGTCCTTGACCAAATTGGTAGGCCTGATTTCTAAATCAAATTCAAGGATCTTAGCAATCCATTTGCTACATTTTCCGTCAATATTAGGCTAAATGAGAATTTATTTTACAACAGTTGATGGAACATAAGCAATAACTCTTGAATGAAGCACATAAAATCTGAAGGACTCAAGAGCTTTAACCAGTGCATAGGATTTCTTATCCATAATGTCATATTTTAATTCTGCATCTCTCAAAGCCTAGATGAAAAAGGCAATGGGATGCTCTAAGCCTTTAGAGTTCTTCTGCAACAAGACTGTTGCTACTGTATCAAAAGAGGAAAAACAAAAAATAAGAAAGTCCTTGGAGTAGTCTGGGCTGACTAGGAATGGGGCATCCATCAAAGCTTTCTTTATTTGATCAAAAAAACTATGAGCCTCAACAGTCCACTTGATTTCATTATATTTCCTCAACATGGATGTGATATACTTGAGCAACTCAGCAAAATTCGACACAAACCTTCTCAAGAAATTAACCTTTCCTAGAAAATATTGAACCTCCTTTTTAGATCTAGGCAGTAATAAGGTTAGTATGGCTTCAACCCTACTGGAATCAATCCTCACTCCTTCATTTGACACGATATGCCCCAATAATTTTCCTTCTTTCATGGTGAACAATGACTTTTTTGGATTCAAAGAGAGGCCAAATTTTATGCATTTTAAGAATACCTTTCTTAAATAATCACAATGCTCTTCATCAGATTAAGAGAACATGGTTATGTCATCTAAGTAGATAACAACAAACTTGTCCTTGTCTCCAATAAATGTTATGTCCATAGCTCGCTGAAAGGTCACCCCCATGTTCATCAAACCAAAGGGCATCTTGGTGTACATGAATGTACCCCAAGGAGTGGTAAAAGTTGTCTTCTCTCTATCCTCTGGAAAAATAGAAATCTGGTTGTAGCCAGAAAAACCATCAACCATAGACATCCGGGTTTCACCTGTCACCCTCTGTAATATATGCTCCATCTTGGAAAAAGGGTAATTATCCTTTTTAGAAATTCTATTCAGATTCCAAAAATCGACACAGAGTCTGATTTCTCCATTCTTTTTCCTCACGAGGACCAAATTATCCACCCATTCGAAATATCTCAAAGGAACAATAATTTTTGCATGTAAAAGCTTTTTTACCTCCTTCTCCATGATAGGCAGTAACATAGGATTGATTTGCCTCAACTTTTTCCTGAAGGGATTAGTCTCTTCTTTTAATGGAATCTTTTGCTCTATAATGTTTGTGTCATAAGTTCGGAGATCTTCGTAAGTCCATGTGAATACATCAACAAACTACTTCAACAATTTGACAAATCCATCCCTCTGCTCTCTTGATAGGATGATTGGAAAATTGACATATTTTGGATCCTTCTCTGTTCCCAAATTGCACTCAGTTATATCATCATCGTCAGTAGACACCTTCCTTTTACTGCCACATCATTTTCATCAAATAATTTTTCCAAAGGAACTAGTCCTTTTGGAATATGGTTGCTAAGCAATTGCACAATATGATGATTAGCAATTTTTTTAAGGAAAACATCAGCATATGAAGTAATTTCATAATCAAGATCCTGATCAATGTGCAATGCAGCAAATTCATCAACAGACTTAAGAAATTTTTTAAGTTCTAAATCATCTTCAAACACCTTCCAATATTTGACATTGTCTGGTATAGAAGGCCTGTATTTGAATTCTACATCATACTTGAGTTTTGGTGGTATGGGTATCCTGAAATTTCTTGCTGATACAGCCAAGGAATCAACC
Source organism: Picea glauca (assembly GCA_000966675.3). NCBI lineage: Eukaryota > Viridiplantae > Streptophyta > Pinopsida > Pinales > Pinaceae > Picea > Picea glauca. The sequence continues at coordinate 115,210 of JZKD02S0859965.1, forward strand.
ACAAAATTCTCTTCTCGTGGAATAAAAGAGATGTCATACTCAGAGAGAAAATTCTCCACTAGGTCCCATACTTCATTTCTATAAGATCTAAGCCTAGTGTGCTTAGTTTGGAAAATATTTTTGGTCTGATGGACTATCAATTCAACATCTCCAAATACTGACAATTTTTTAATCCCCATATCCTTTGCAACTCTCAAGCCCAAAACAAGATCTTCATACTCTGCCACATTGTTGGTAGTTTCAAATTCTAGTTTGTATGACAAAGATATGGTTTCCTGAGTTGGTGAGACAAAGAGCACTCCAGCACCGACACCTTCCTTAGAAGAGGTTCCATCAAAGAACATCTTCCAAATAGAATTGGTTAGAGGAGGTTCTTCATACAAGGTAGCAGACTTTTTTCTTATTTCAAGAGAGTTTCAAGAGCATCAGTGAGCTGCAAAATGTTGGACCCCAAATCGATATCAAGAGAAAAAACAGGATGATTAGCAAGGTTTTCTTCATCACTAATAATGTAAGACAACTGGGCTTATCTGTAAAGTCTTCTATGATCCCCACCAAACACCGACATAGGTTCATATGAGAGATCCATCTGCAAGGTTCCTCCAAGTCTTTTTATGCAAGACCTTGAAAAGAGCATGCCAAACGTGGGAGGAACATCAACCACCACAACATCCATAAGTATAATTTTCATGGGTAGCTGAAATAGAGTCACAACCATATCCTTAATGACCCCCAGACATTTTACTTTCCTAGAGTCGAAAGAATATAAGTCATGATAGGTTTTGGTGATTTCCAATTCAAGTTCATCCATAACAGATTTTGGCATAAGATTATGGGAGACCCCTAAATCCAAAAGACAATTATGCAACACCTTCTCATGGATATTGAGAGAAATATAGAAAGGAGGGGATGAGTCATATCTATCTTCTATCAAAGGGCCTAAAATCATAGTTGGTTTTTCATCTTGCAGATTTATTGAATCAGTGGAATTAGGAGAGGCATCGGGCTGTAACATTTTGGTCAGATATTTTTTAAATTCTTTATTTTTTATCAATTCCAAAAATGGTACAAGGATCTTAATTTTCTAGATCTCATTCTCAAAACTGAAGTAGGGGGAAGGCCTCAAAATCTCTTTGGTTTTAGGAGGAGGATGTTTTATCAGAAGTTGTGGGTTTTGAGAATCTTTTTCCTTGCTACTCACTATCACAGTCTTGGAAGAATTTTCTTTCTGAACAGGCTGATTAGGGGCAACACATTTTCCTTCATTCTTATTAGATATTAGATTATATCTACTAGCATTTTCCTTCGTTTGTTCTCTCTTTCTTAACTCATTGATTTGAATATCCATTAAATATTTCTCATAAGAGGATTGAGTCAAGTGTGGGGATGGGGATGAATCACCTAAATAGTGAATCTCAGGATCAACCTCTACCTCCTCTTCTTCTTCATCAACAACCAGATTATTCTAAAAAGGAGCTTGAATCCTCTGATCATATCTCTCTCTATTTCTAGGATCTCTAGGAAGGATTTGGGGAGCATTGTTGGGTCTCCAGAAATTATCTCTATTTTCAGTGTTCTGAGCATTTCTATATGGCTATCTTCCTTCTTATTTTAACTTCTTGATCTCAGTAGAAAGGGAATTTACTAATTTGGTTAACTCATCTACCTGTGAATGAACACAGAAGAGTCAGAAGTGGAAGCTCCAGCTCTGTTTTTCCTTCTATCTCTGTCATATTTTCCCCTGATCTTATCTAAAGCAATTATGTTGGATTCTACCTCTAAAGCAGCATCCTGCATCTGAACTAAGGAAGGTGACCTTCTCTCTCTCAATAGAAGGAAAAAATCGGAGTCAAAAGCACTGGCATAAGTGATTTTTGCCATGGTTTCGGTGGGTTTTATCTCATCAGGGATCTTCTTGTACATTTTGTTAAACCTTTTAGAAAAGTCAGAGACAAACTCTCCTTCTTTCCTTTTCAAAGATCCAAATTCAGTGATATAATACAAAAAATCCTTTTTTTCACCCCAGTGCCTCAAGAAGGATTCATCCAACACCTCAATACTCGTAATGGATCCAGGGGATAGACCCCTAAACCACTTCCTAGCTTCACCGAAAAGGCTTTGGACGAAAACTCTCATCCAAACATCTTCATTTTCAATATTTTGGTTTTATGCATAGCTATAGAAAGAAACAAGATGTTCCTCAGTTGTTATATCTTCTTCTCCTGTAAACTTGGGCATGTATTTCAAATAATCTCCCAGGGGAAGAGCATTAATTGGTTGAGGCAAGACTAGAGGAGCATATCTTGCAGCCACTATGGCATCCATCCTATTTGCAAGGGGGTTAACAACTACCATTTGATTTTGGATTCTAGGTGAACAAGCAGGAGAAGGAGGTTTGGCTGTGTGCATATTAGGAGAAGGAGAGAAGGATAAAGGGGAGATTTTAGTCTTCACAATAGCAGGTGGAGTCTTGGAAGAGGATGGTAAGGTCTGAGAAGGATTTGAAGTTCCTACTTCTTTGGTAGCTAAAGTTTTAACATAGAGAAGTGTAGAAAAACCTAATGTAGGGAAATCTTCAAAACTATCAAGACTGAAACACTTCTCAATATCAGGGGAGGAGAATATATCAATGTTTTCTTCTTTCAATTCAGTTTCAAAGGTAGAGTATTCAACAAGAAACTCTTTAAAATCTATCTTTTTAGATACTTCAATAGAATATAAAGGAAGCTTACTTGGTAAAACTGCTGGAGTATCAAGAGTGGAATCGGGAAACTGACCAGAAGCACTTCTAGTAGCAGCAAAAAAACCTTTTTTAGAATATTTTCCCTTCTTGATTATCTTCTCTGGGTTAGCCTTAGGTGGAACCAAAGGTAACTGTGGGTTTCATCTCATATGTCTACCTTTAGGTGCCAGAGCTAAATCAATGGAGTCGCCAGGTGAAAGATGCAATCTTCAAAATACTAAGTCCCAATGCACCTTGAGATCTAGTAAGCATTGTCGTTCTATCCCAGGGAAAAGTCTTCAAATCGTTCCCCAGCAATGATGCCAAAAATGTTAGCACTACGAGTCACCTTCTGATTGCAAGGAAGGTAAGCCTAGTACCCATCAGGTGATATGTGAAAGTATGAATGGTTTTTGAAAGGTCGAATGGAAAAACTCGAAATGATAATATCCTCACTCAGAAATAGGGATAACATGTAACAAAAAATAAGGTCTTGGCTAATTTCAACCAATAGTTTGGGAGTAAATATGGATAGAAGGAAGACTTGAATGAGAAGAATGTAAGAGCTACTACAAACATCAGGTCCACGAAAGCCCAAAGGAAGAAATTTTCTTAAAACAAGATCTTCTTGAAATTAGAAACTAAGGAGCTAAATAAACACCATGACAATAAAATGATCAAACATCCATCATATCATTACCAAAGTCATCCATATGAAGCATTCAAATATGAACATTTAGCATTAGAAGCAAATAGTCTGAAATAGGAGATGATTTCTATTAGTCAATTTTTTTTAAGTCCAGTACATACTAGATCACAGTCACTTTATCAAAAATATTACAGTTTCTTGGGATCCTTGCTCTACCATCCGAACCCATTAAAGAAATTCATATATCTATTTATAACAATAAAGGGAGGCAACAACTAGAGGTACGAGTTGGCCTCTTTTCCTTAAAATGCTCAGAACATTTATTTATTCTAACAACTAAGATAACAACCTATGCTATAAAACAAGGGAAGTGTTGGTGACTGAACCCAATCATGCTTCTAACTAATTTGATCCTCTTTTGCTTCTCAACTCCTTTTTTCCATGTGTCTCTTTGGAGCTTGTAGTTGTCCCCTACATGCCAACTACTACTTCTGTCATTTATTCCATTATTAACTTATCCAAAACTGTTGGCTTAGTCTTCCTAGATCCATGGTGTTTGCTGGCTACTCCCTTGGGTAGAAATTATGTGTAGCGCCCCCTATAATGGAACAAGGAGAGAAGGTTGAGCCTATGGGTAGCGCCCCTGTGCTGCATGTATGCGGCTACAATTTTCCTCTGTTGCAGAAGTGAGTAGCGCCTGTGTGTAAACCTGCTCTTTGTAAGATATTACACAGTGCCTGTTGGTAGTGCCTATATAACAATTCTACATTTTGTAAAATATTACGCAACGCCTTTATGCAGCACCACATACGTTGTGTCTGCATAAGGGTTTGGGTGGATATGCCAAAATGTAGTGTCATTGAATCCTAAACGTGTGCAGAGTTGTTTTTGTCCTTCCATGATGACAAATCAATTTACTTAGGTGCTTTTACCAATGAGTGAAACTGGTACTTGGAAAAAATTCCAAAATTCATATAGCTAAACACCTAGAAGCCTGTATAGGTGGCAAAACTTAATATGTGCATATCAGTTAACCTTCCCAAGAAGGAACAACTTTCAAAAATGGGGTTTACCACTACCAGCTACTTTGTCATTTTAACACTTAGCCTCACACTCTTCCTGGTGGAAAGAGTGTCTTCAACTAACTCAGTAGACTTCTTCTTCTTAACACTGGTAGGCTTCTTCAGTATAGTTGTGCTCTCCTTAGCTACTAGTTTTTCATCTTCAATGGAAGCCTCAACCAACACCTATAAATTCTTTGGGGTTACTTCATCTTGGAAATGCTTCAGTTCTGCCTTTAGCTTCTTGTTCTGAGCCTGGAGACCCTTGTTCTATATGTAAATATTCTTCAGCTATTTACGAAGAGGCAGAGCCTTTCTCGCTATGAACCTTGCCAAGTCCAGGGTATGGTTCTAGCCAGTCATGAGCTCATTCATTTGAACCAAGTGGACCATGTCTTCTTCTTTGAGACGAGTTATTTCTCTCCTTGCATCCCTAAGATGCTTAATAAGTCTTTTGTAGGTATGGCTTCCAAGGGGGTTGGGGACATGTGCATTCTCAGTAGGATTCTTCTTGTCCTTTTATTCCATCTGTACAGGATTTTCCTTGCATGTTTCATCAGTCTTCTCAAAACCTTTTCCTTTATGCATCTTCTCTTGCACAATAGCCTTTTCTTTATTTTTCATAGGTTTTTTACAATCCTTCACAAGGATTTCATCTTCCCTCTCCAAAGGTCTTTTGGTACCTTTACCCTTGATTTTCTATACAGGGGTTTCTTGTAAAGGTTATCCTTTGAAATCCCCCTTAGGAATTGATGACTTGGTGAGAGGTCTTTTACCTTTGGTTTTAGCTGCTGGAGAAGGAGAGGGAAAAAGAAGCTTCTTCCCTTTTTTTGATTTCACCTTGGTAGAATATGGAACTTCTTCTAACCCTGGTGGAGGTGGTGGTGAGAAATCGCTGTGTGGGGAAGGACAGACCTCCTCCTCAACTTCTCTGACCTGCTTATTGATCTCTGAAACAAGGGCTCTGCCCTTTCTCTTCTTGCTGATCTCTCTTTTAGTACTGGTAGGTGATGAAGAGACTACAATTTGTGATTGGGGGGTAGGTGTTTGGTAGAACTTAAAGTGAGAAGAGACCAAACAATTCTCCCAGAAGATCTCTTTCTTTCCCAACTCTTCAGAGACAGGAATCATGATAAGTCCAGAGTGGAAAAGACTAAAGTCCACATCCTTGGATTTGGCTTGCACCCTATCTGCCATTTTACCTATACTTGTTAGCAGGTAATATGGAATATTCATCTGAACCTTACCAGTAAAATGCAACAACAACCTTAAGTGGTAATGGTACAGGGTGTTAAATCTCCCTTCACAACTAAAATATCTCTGTATGATTTTCAACATTCTGTCAAACTGGTAAATCAACTGGTTCCTTGGCACATTCTTAGATAAATCATTGGCTTGGTATTCAACCTTGAAAAGATCTTTAACTAAAGGTGAACTCAATACCATGGCCTTGAACCAATTTTCTCTTGAAATGGGAATCTCTGTTGCAGCTAAGATGGAGGCTTTAGTCACCTCAAATTCCAAATCTCCAACTCTAGTTTTCTTGTCATCAAAATTTAGTGCAAATTGTTTTGCTACTTCTAAGTGGCCTCTCTGCATGTTCTGGCAGAAAGAGAGGCATCCTACTCTTCGAAACATTTCCCTTCCCATGGGTTCTGTGTCAAAAAGGCACATGTCCATAGGTTATGTTCGAACTATCTTGCCACCTTTGTGTGCTTTCTTCAATTGAGGGGTCTCCATGACTTAGAAAGAGGGTTCTTAAGAGGATGTAAGGGATGCTATTGACCATAAAACTTCAATTTAAGTCTCAAAAGCACAAGGATGGCCCTCCAAATTAACAGTGCTTCGAAAATGAACTTGGCTATGAGAAATGGACTTTCAGGCTCATATAGGTTTTCAGAGTGTAGACTATGAGGAAGTAATTATGAACTGACTCTTCGTACAGGATGAAAATAAGCCAAGGATAATCAGAGAGGTTTGAGCAGCACCTCTGCGTAGCGCAACACATACACAGAGGATGGGCTATTTCAGGCCTGTGACTTTCAAAGGCTATGACTAAACACAATAATCATACTATGGATACGAGTGAAGATGTTTACAGGAATGAAAATATGGCTCCCATACTACCCTGCAAGATTAGCAAACCGAAACCCGAGCACAAATCTCCTATGAAAATTAATATGTGAAGGAGGTTGCACAGGATACCTGTGAAGTCGACAATTGTTGAGCTCCTCAACGTGAACTTAGGGTGAGATTGAGGAAACTTCAGCCTTGAAATTTCTCACAGCATCGGATTTAGTGGACAAGCGATCGTATGAACTGAACTGGCAAAATTACGCAGTGCCTCACTGCTGAACTTTTCAAATTTAGAAATCGTTACCAAGTATCATAAATGCAAGATCTTTTGAAAGCATTTCAACCGACTTAAGGCACCAAAAACAAATGTTAAGGTATCATTCGTGGAAATCATGACTTGGAGTGGGTGCATGATAATCGTGACAGGCACTACGGAAATGCCTACTGAGTGGGAAACATTCTCCAAATCAAAACATGATTTTACAGGTGAGTGGGGATGATGAGGTATGCATGTGAGGTCATGAGTGATGAGAGAGGTGTGTCACATTAGCCTGGTCATGGGAGGTATCAACCAAGGGATGAATCACAAGAGGGGACAAAAAGAATAGACCATGAGCTCATAAGGGTTTAAGGACCAAAAATTGAATTGTGGATGAACACATGAGCTATGACTCAAAGGTTTAGTCATCATAAGGTGTCCTATCATAATTAACATTTAATGGATGAGAAATTCATTTTAAAGAGAAAATAAGAATCTAAGGTTTTTTTAATTTTTCTTTTTTAACAAAAACAAACTAAGAGACCCAAGGAGACTTAGTGTGATAACAAGACCTACTAGATGTCTCACTTTCTTCTATTCTACCTGAACTTCCCTCACTCAATGAAGACAGATCTCCCAAATACCTATTTGTGTTTACATCCTATAAAATCATTAATGACAAAAACAATCATTCAATCAAGATATAACACTAGTTCATTACTAGTATCCTATTAGTATCACAGTAAGCTCATAATGATTACCATAGTGTTTCTCTTTCTAGTATCCTATTATGTTGGGATTTTTTCTCATGTAACTTTACCCTAAAAGTTTTTGGACAATTTAAAGACAACCCAAATCATGGTATTTCTGAAAAAATGAACAAGAAAGGTGGAACTTTAAGTCAACGAAAACACTACCCTCGTCGGAAATATGAACCCAAGGAGAAGAAATGATAGAAAGGTAAAGGTGGCCTATACATGTCAAAAGGGAGAGAGAAATTGAGAGTAAAGTAAATTGTTAAGTAACAAATACGAGAGTTGTTATTGATTCGTATCTTCACAACTCCCAAGGTATCTTCACAACTCTCGATGCAATCTTACAACTCTTGAGGCATTGGTCAGAATGGCATAGGCAGTTTGGAGATATTCTTCTTGCACATGGACCTCTCATGCCATGCCACGTTACAAATATTGGAGTGGAAACTATTAACCCATGCCTCTATTAACCCACAAGACTAGAAACCATGATATTTTATAGACATGCTCCCAAATTCATGTAGAGAGGTAGAAGAAATAAGGATCTACTTGCAATCTAAAGATTACATATCCACTAATTCCATTGATTGACCACTTGTTGGTTTATCACATACATTCAATGAATACAACACAAAGAGACTCTTTTCTATAGTCTTGTAATGCAATATTTCGAATAAATTTATATATTTAGATCATAATTAGTTATTTAGAAATTATTTAGGAAGGCCATTTCTAGAAAAGATGTAGACAACCTTCAAGTTGGGGGCCAAATCATATATGATTATATAGAAAGAAACTTATGTATGGGTGCTTTTTGGATTTGTGATGTACTAATATTGGTGTCCATGCATCTTGATTCATAATAAAATATATCATGCATTTTCAAAAATTAAAGTTTTAAATTTTGGTTAGAGTAAAAATATTGGATGCCCTTCTGTCAACCATTACTTAATGATTTCATTGATATTTGGATGTGATATCCACATATTTTCAAACTTAAAGAGGTCGTTTGTAACCCATTTTGAGTAGTATATAATGATTTCAATAATTCTCCATATTCTAGCTTTTCTTTTTGAGGTTGCTCGGGGTGGTTCTGGTCTCCAATTTCTTCTGTTTAGCTTTTGAGCCATGGGGAACTAGTGTAGAATGTGAGGTTGTAGAGTAGGTATCTTCTACCACCTTCTTACAGTGAATTAAGCTCTTTCCCATGCATTTAATCTCTACTTTTATGAAATATTGGCAAGAGTGCACCATTGAGACCACATTGAGATCAAATGCTAATGGAATAACCAAACAACCAACCTAAAAACTCACCAAACAATAGGGGATCAAATTTTGTTTTGTTTTCCTCCAAGCTTATAGTTGATATGGTGAAATCGATAAAAGATTTAGTGCCTCTAGATTGAGAGAGAGAAGCATATGTTAGCCCTATATTCTAGAGTGTTATGAGTCAGGGGAATTTTATGAGCGAAAATAAGAGGAAAATTGTGAAGGGATACATCAGGCATCTCTTCCCAGCCACTAAGTATGAAATTATTGAATCCAACAAGATATCTAGGTGGGGGGAGTTATGTCGATATTCACAAGTGAAAGTAGGAGAATCGAATGAAACCAAAGAGAAACCCAATCTTGCAATAACATAGTGACAAGTGCACAATACACTATAGAGAGAGAAAAATACCCAAGCAAAAATGCTCCACATAAGAGATGCACAAATGCTCATAAAATAACGAAATTCCAATCACAAAATAATGTCAAAGATATAGGTTCCTTTAGGCATAAATCACTTAAGAGAGATCAATAATATCACAAGACGATGATGTAAAAATGAGACTTGTGGTGTATTTATACAAAACTCAAGTAGGTTGCTACCCTTATGAGGGGTTAATGAGCCTATGTGTACAAGTTTGACTAGGTTGGCCTTAACCAATCCATAGTATTAGAATAAATTATAATAATTGATTAAAGGATGGTCTTATCTATGATCACAAATACATTAACGATACATATGAGTGTTTCGTGGCCACATGTGAATATTACATCAATAATTCTAACACCTCTTCTTAATTTGAACTGGGGCCATAGAGGGAAATCATTATATCACAAGATTTGTATTCCCTCCTCAATGAAGAACAAGGGTATTACCCCCTTGAACTCCACACGGCTCACTCAAAAATCCATTAGATTCCTCAACAATATGAATCATGCTCTAGAGTGAATTGAGGGAAATATCTTGGTATTTTATAGGAATGTCAACCACCCGAGTAATAATAGTTTGAGGTGGAGTTAGAAAAGTCCCTTGATAACTCTTGAGACAAATAAGAAACTTAGTTGCATAAATAATGATGGAGATATCCCACTTAGGTAGAGGATTTGGGTGAGACAAAGGGAGAGTAACTAGTATATGGGCCTCCCAAGAAGTCATCATCATCATCACCATCATGGTCATCACCATTTCGAAAGTGTTTGAGAATAAATATAATATGTCAGTATTCTTGTTTCAAATATAGATAAAGATCCACTAGATTGTGATCAAGATCCACCTTGCTCAAATACAGATCAAATTGTCAAACCAATTGAAGTGGAGTGGATCTATTTGCACATGTTCCTAGAAGACCAGTTCCATCATTAGATGGTGTTACCAAAAGAGAGAAAGTGGCAACATGCTAATTTTCGCCCTAATTTTATATTAATGGCAGGGTTCTTATATTTAAAACCAATGTTTTTCACTTTTATAATTAGATTGTAGTTATTTGGGGTGGTACTAATTAATTTTTTAGTAATACATACAAATGCTTCAAGGAAATTAGTTAGATGCTAGACCCTTTGCAATTAGTCAGATGGTAGACCCTTTTCTTTAAGGTTGCTATGGCAGATGGAAAAACCTTTGCTATGAATTTCATGTCATGCATGATGGAATTTCATTCAGTCACCTTAGGTGTTGTTCCTAATTCCATATTGTCCATGTCTGCATTTTAAAGATTGAAATCCATGCAACTGACAATTGATATTTTACCCAATAGACAAGTATGAAATTTCTGATGCACTTCGATGACTAGCATATTCACTTCTTTGTGTGCTCTCTGATTCAGTCAAGACATCAAATTCAATGTGTATATCATTCTTCTCTATTTGGATATTTGGTAGTTACTCTGACATAGGCTATTGACAGTGTACACAACCTCAAAAGAAAGTTTAAACTATCTATATTCTCCAAAATATGGTTCATGATACAAGTTTCTTCACCAAATCCTTATGGCTTCAAGGTGTACAATGAATCTCATGGAAAGAGATAGTTCTTCTCTTCTTGCAAAACTTTCAAGACTGTGAAATACAATCAAATTTATTGTTAGAGTCATGGAAAAACTTTTGACAATTAAGATGCAAATATGTTATTTTAAAGGAAGGAATTGTGTCTACCCACTTATTTCAAACATAAATAAATCAAGAGTAGTATCTATAACACTGTAAGTGCCCAATTTGTCAGTGACCAATAAATCTCTTAATACCATATTATGGTGACATGATGAGACTTAGGTGGATTATGTTCTTTAGTTGGATGCTTTCTTTTATCTATGGCAGAGGAGAAGTGAATAAATTTCACAAATCCCCATCATGATTGCATTAAGCATTGCTCTGGGAAATCCAAGAAAAGGAGGAAAAAACCTTTGGTATGAAAAATGAGGAGCTTATTAACAATGGTAAAGGGACATAAGAGAGAATAAACAAATGCAGAGAAGTATTTTCAACAACATACCATTCTCTTTGTGATCTCTCTCTCCTAGTCAGTGCCCTCCGCGATCTCTCTCTCTCTGTGCCCTCCGCGAGCTCTCTCTAACCCTGCAACTTGTGAGCTCTCTCTTGGTGCCCTCCACGAGCTTTCTCTAACCGTGCATCTTTTGAGCTCTCTCCCTGTGCCCTCCATCAGCTCTCTCTAACTGTGATCTTGATCTCTCAGCTATCTCTGCTTGTGAATGGGCACGAGTACATTAATGGGCACAAGCATAAAAGTATTTTCATGAATGGGTGTGAGTCTCCTTGTCTATCATCAAACTACGACCAAATCCCCCAATGAATTGTACCAACATCATTTCGAATTGAAATTCCCAATCCCTATGTGCCACCTAGGTTGACACTCGATAAAACCATACCTCTAAGTGTTTATCTCAAAATATTCTTCTTCTACTTCCTCTATTCTTCTAGGTTGACCCCAATGTCTTTTACTTCCTCTATTCTGTTCAAAATATCCCACTCTTTTTTTCTATTCACCTATGGAACAATAAATCAATACAATAGGAATGAAAACCCTTATTTTCCTTGCAAATCAATGTTTAACATATCCTAATGGATATCTGAGGTTGGAATTAGGTTTTATCATACCCTAACTCTTTATTAGGGTTAGGATTTTAGACCCTCTAGAATATCCTAATGAATATTTTTTAAAGTTCACATGTGGCTATCTCCATATGTGTGATTAATGAGAGTCAATGTGGCATCCACTTGGTACTATGACAATTGAAGCATGGGGAAACTTACAAGAGGAATAACTTATCCTAATGCATTCAAATGCACATAAGAAAGAGGAAAATAATACAAAGGGATTGGGCAGTTGAGGTAAATGGTCCAAAACCTACTAGAGGATGGGTGGGGTGAAATATATATTAGTTATCCACTTTTGGATAAGTGGGCCTAAATGAATGAACCTACAATCAGTTGATTCTTTGAAGTGATATTTTTTAGATTCATTGGGCTCATCCTTGATGAAAATATGTGTTAATTACGTTAGTGGTTTTCACATGACCTTTGGAAGGATTGGATTTGAATAAAACACACATGTAGTACTTCAATAGAGGAATAATGATTTAACTTGTTATATGTATTTTTCATTAAAAGTTGTCAAATTTTGACATCTTGCAAGATCCAACATATATGATTTGGATGTTATACCATTGTCTTTTGTAGGTAAGAGATTCATGAGGGTATCCATGATCCTTCGACACCAGTGAAATAGAACAGGGTTCTCATGCATTATGTTGTGTGCATTCTCTCATTCTTCCCCTCTCCTACTCTTTGAATTAATGATTGATGAATTGTTCACATTTAAGTGGCTTGTAACTGTTGGATTTTTATCGGATATGGTAGATACTTTTTTTCCTCTCTCAACTATTCAAAATTAGAAATTATTTTTAACCCTGACTATATCTTGGATTTTGAAAGCATTCTCAACTCGAGACTCGCAATTTTTCTCTCGCTTCTCGCTTTACAGTTCCACGCTAGTTTAGTAATATTCTATGGTTTAATCATCATTTTCAAAATCCAACTCTTTATACATATAACATTGACCACCCAGTTTTGTATTTTGAAGACTTTGCATATTAATTTCTTGAAAGAAGCAATGAAAACCGACTTGCCAATAATACTTCACGATATCAACCATATAGTGTTGAGTCCTTATGCTTTGTGAAAAAAAAACCCATACAATTAGGGTTGAATATGGTTTAGCCTAATTAAGTGTTGTATGCCCATTCTCACTGGAAATCAACATCACACTTCATGTACTTTTGCAAAGTATTGTAAAATATTATGACATTGTATTTGATTGTAAAATATTGTAAATGTATCCTTATTTTGTTGGTTGTGGACCTAGATAGTATGATTTAAAGTGATTATAGTTGATTTTATTTAATATTTATACATGGATGTGTTGTTGGTTCAATTTGAGACCTAATTCTGCATCAATGTATAACAAGGGATCTATTGTAATAGTCTAAGCATTGACATTCCAATCCCCATAGAGGGGGAGGTCTCACCAGAAGCATTTTGTTGAGACATAAAGGATTGTGTATGGGATAAACAAATATGATTAACAAAACCATGTCCTATATTTATAACTACACTAAATAGTAATTATCATTGCATACCTCTTAACATGAAATTGAAGCCTCCTTCTACCCATTCAACTATTGAACATTACCATATAGATCATGATTCATATAAATCTAAGTATGCAACATCTATGTAATCACAATGTTGTCATTTAACACAATAGATAAAAAATAGAAGTAAATGACATTGCCACCATACAATATAGAGTTAACCACAAATTTAAAGGAGGGCATCATTCCATTAACTTCGAGCACAATCTAGTACATACTTACATGGCATTGTTTCATTCACCAAGATGCAACAATAGTATAGGTCCAAAACATGACCCGATATCTCACATCCACTACCCACGTAATATCTAGCTAATATTCAACATCCAAATAAGTCGAGGCATTTACATTTATATAATCGAGCATGAAGGTAGGAGGAATCAATTAAACTCACAAACCCTTAGTTTAATTTTAGTTCTTCATCTATGAACTAGTTGATATATTTTCTAGATTTTTCCAAGTGCCTTCGGTCTTCCACCATTTCACTCTTATATCACTTAAAGGTATGCCCAATATCCTATTTTCTTTCTTCCACTATCGCTAATACTCTTTATTATTTCTAGTGAACTTCATTCCATGTGACATTGTAAAAAATCCAACATTGTAAAAATTCTGCATCAATGTCTAACAAAGGATCTATTGTACTAGTCTAGGCATTGACATTTCAATCCCCATAGAAGGGGAGGTCTCACCAGAATCATTTTGTCGATACATAAAGGATTGAGTATGGGATAAAAAAATGTGACTAACACAACCATTTCCTATCTTTATAACTACACTAAATAGTAATTATCATTGCATACCTCTTAACATGAAATTGTAGCCTTCTTATACCCATTTAACTATTGAACATTACCATATAGAGCATGATTCATAAAAATCTAAGTACACAACATCTATGTAATCACAATGTTGTCATTTAACACAATAGATAAAAAATAGAAATAAATGACATCGCCACCATGCAATATAGAGGTAACCAAAAATTTAAAGGAGGGCCTCATTCAATTAACTTCGAGCACAATCCAGTACATACTTACATGGCATTGATTCATTCACCAAGATGCAACGATAGCATAGGTTGAAAACATGACCCAATATCTCACATCCACTACCCACATAATATCTAGCTAATATTCAACATCCAAATAAGTCGAGGAATTTACATTTATATAGTCGTGCATGAAGGTAGGAGGAATCAATTAAACTCACAAACCCTTAGTTTAATTTTAGTTCTTCATCTATGAACTAGTTGATATATTTTCTAGATTTTTC
>JZKD02S0859965.1:143995-165303 GCA_000966675.3 Picea glauca
AAAAGCTTCCCAATGGGGAGGTGTGATCAGGGGATCAAATTTTGCTCAATTTTCAAAGTGCTCGGAATGCGACGAAAACAGTTTCATTGCGTCCGTCTCGTCTTCCTGATTCCGGTGGTATATTTACTTTCTCAAATGGAGTCTATATGGAGAATATGTCGCGATTTGTTCGCCAAGCCAAACAGGCAAAATTTTTGGGTGCTGACTGTACCTATCCATACAATCCGTACGGTGACGTGGCAGGTGGATGATGTGGCACATTTTTATTGGTTGATGTTGATGAGTCGTGTGTTGACACGTGTTTGGATTGCTGGCAAATGGGATGAGGACACGTGGCCCAATTTGGAGGTGCCACGTGTCACTCATTATTTGGCTATTGGTTTTATGCAAAATATAGTGGAGGCCGTGGGGTTCAACCCCCGGACCTCCCACCACACAAACATCCGCCCGACCATTGCGCCATTATATGTTTCTTGATATGTAAATGTAATTAAAATTATTTAAATTTGTATTATGTATTGAATGGTGGGGGGGACGGGTTGGGGCTTAGCCCTGACCCGCGGTCTTATGGATAACGCATATGACCAAACATTGAAATATGGCGCGGATTCATATATATAAACCAAAGTTTTGTGTTAACGTATATTATATGGTGAGCACATACGTATATGCTATGGTTTGCACATTGTAATAAACATGTGCGCGGGGTTTAACCCTAACCAATGGTTAATATGTATGCCACGTGGTTTGACCGGTGGCGGGAAGTTATACAACGAACTAACCACCATTTGCCAAAGCGCGCGGTCCTATGCGCCATGTGCCCAGACGCCGAGGTGGTTAGGGGCTGGTGCACCCTTAACCATCCTACGGTTTGTACCAGTGCGCCGTTGTGTATGGGACTGAGTTTTTATGCTTAAATGAGCATGTGAGCCAGGTTTGCTCAAGGAAGGGTGCGATTTGTAGAACCAGAGACAACAAGCTTGAAGAGGGAGACTTCCAGCAGGCCTAACTTCTTCATTTTTCAATTGATTGAGGTGCCGAAAGAGCCCAGACAGGGGTTTTGGGACACTGGGAAGCCATTGGAGTAGTCAGTTTGTCATTTTGAGCATTGTAAGTCATGTTTTTGAGAACTTTGAACAATTTAATAATAATGATCCATTGGAAGTTGGACCAGGAGATGTAGCCCGGAGAAGGGTGAACTCCTTTATCAAGTTGTTGTGTTTATGAGATGATGTTCATTGTTTATGTTGTTGTCTATGTGTATTTTGCATAAGTAATCCTTAACTTATGTGTTGCAAATTGATCATGTTGCTTTAAACACATAACATTTCATAAGACATAACATATGCTTGTTGATATAAGATAATCCTTCGGATGAGTCCTTCAGAGTACGTTTAACGAACCCTAGGAAGGAGTGGTTCGGTCCCATTACGGGTCTGTCAATGTTTGTTTAACGAGTCCAAAGATAGAAAACTCGAAGGTTTTTCATGATTATAGAGTCTAGAAAAACACTTAAAAGAGAACTCTCTTAGTTCATTTTTCGTAAAATAGTCTGATGAGACCGAAAAAGAGATAAATTATCGCCCAACAGACGCTTTCTTAAAATACTTTAACGAGCGTGAAAATAGCAAGGTCGCTCGGCAATCTTTTCATGTTTAGAGAGTCCGAAAAGAGCTTAAAGGAGACTCCAGGGGGGTTCCTTTTTCGTATATCCTTTTTGATCCCAAAAAAGTGATAAAAGTGTGCTCGAACGCGTTCTCATGTATTTTAGAGCATGAGAACGGACAAAGACCAAGATCAAGGTTTTGTACGAAAACCATAAAAAACAATCAAAACATGCGAAGAAGAAAAAAAAATACCCGCGTCCCTGTGCGTGAAAATCGAAGTCATTATGCCTGCAAAAGTCGTACTCAAAAGGGTATTAGGCATTAGGTTTTAATAAATAAACAATTATAAAATCCAATAACATGGTAAAAGTAAATATAAAGGGGTACAAGCTCTTTTTACCATAGTCATTTTAAGTTTACCAATATTTGAGCCCCAAAACCCCTCTTTTTCCCTTGAACTTCGACGTTCGATTGCGGGAGTTACGAGCATCCATTCGATGAACCGTCTACGGTAGTGAGGTAAACTCCTTGTCCTCTACCTTTTCATGGTTTGATTTTTCATTTTCATTGGCAAAAAGCAAAGTTTTGAGTTTGTTTTGGGAGTTAAAGTTACACTCAACCATTCTCACAGGCCAGCCACACGGGGCCTACGAGAATGCCTCATTCTCGCAGGTGACCCCAAAGGCACCTGCAAGAACTGCACACTGTGCCTAAAGGGCACCTGTGAGAACCGAAAAGTGGAATTTTTTTTTTAAGTTTTCCTCAATGAAAAGATACCAAGTGTTGAATAGAGTTATTAACTTTCTTCTTATGCTCCTTATGTAGGTATTTGGCCATCACCATGGTTTTGGAATGGCGTGAAAGAAAGCACGAAGAAGAGGATGCCATTTCCAGAAATCATCCAGTCAGCGTTGCCACTTTACGAGACTATGGCCTTCTGAAGTTATTTCGTATCCCAGGTATGAGGGCCCAAGTTAGGTTATTGGAGTACCTTGTGCATATGTGGGATCCCGACCAACAAGTATTCCATATAGGGGTCCACACATTGTCCTTGGATATTGAGGACATTTAATTATTGATAGGACTGTCATGGCGTGGGTACCATGCGAGCCTAACTGGTAGCAGAGGTGGTGGGCTGCCCATGAGTGAGTACTGTCGCTTGCACTGTGTTCCAGAGGAAGAGAGGAGCAAAGGGAAAGTAGCCATTTGGGGAGTGTGGGATTTGACCCTCTGCACTATTTTGTTCACCATTGCTCGTATGGCTGGGAGTGCTGCTCCTCACATGGCTCTCCAGAGCTACTTTCAGTATGCCATAGAGTGTACTGAGCCTTGGGTTTTTAACTGGGCAGACACAGTGCTTCGTAGCATGAAGAGGTAGTTGACCAAATGCAAGCAAGGCGACCTGAAGAAATTTGGGTACGGGTCTTTGTTGGTGTCCTTCTTCCTTGAGAGGGTTCCCTTGCTGAGACTGCAGGTTGAGTGGGATTTACCGACTCCAATAGATCCAAGAATGCTAAGGTGGTGCCAGCTCATGGCCCAACATGTAGTTGGACCAATTATCAAGTATAATGATGTCTTCTTTGACTGGTTGCAACCACAGATGATGATGGTCGATCATTATGCTTATGCCAGGTTGGAATTTTGAGGAGATCTGGACTTGGTCCTGCCCGAGGGTGCTCAGTGGGGGGAACTTGGTAAGAAGTACACATTTTTCTTTTTAAAATATTTTTGTAAATTTTATCATATGCAAATGTTTTTTATATGTTCATCCATGGTCTAAACACAAAAATATTTTTTGATGACACAGACGTGGGGCCTTACCGACCTCCTGATACTTCTCTTATTTAGCGACAAGGAGAGGTGTCTCCAGTGCCATGATGAGACGTCGAAGATTATGAAGCGGTGGAACAAAACCTAGAGGGTTTGACATCAGACATTATGAGCATGCCCCTTGGAGAGGTTCCACGACGTTATCAACGTCATACAGTAGGAGTGTCAGAGTCCATTGGTCGACTTCTTCATAGGGTTTCCCGAGAAGTCATGTGTTACCGTGAACGTCATCCATGACGTCACTTTGTAGAATCTATGAGCTTCAAATTTTGAAATTTTGGTCCTCGGACAAAACTTTTTTGTAAAAACTCTTTTGATCGTTATATATACATACAGCTTCTACCGGTTCATCTTGTGTTGTGTGAAAATTGATGTGATTGATTTATAAATGACCCAAATGTCTATCTAATACATAGTTAGCTAATGCATCAGTTAATGTATTTAGATGTCTAGGAATATGTTGATATTCAATATAATCAAAATAACGTTCCAAGAGGCGAATTTGCAAATACACCCGTAACAAATTAGGACTTCGAATAGAAATTACTTAACTGTTGTACTATGAGCTGCGAATCGAGTCGCACAACCAAATGACGGATTTTGAGCGAGATAGCATCAATCAACAATTCGATAACAGTGCTACACTCTACAATACTGTTGGTCGCACGACTGAGACACACACCTCGTAAGGAGACAAGTTCGTTTGTAGGGGCGTAAATGGCCCATGCAGCGGAAACAAGGTTCTAAGTACTATGGCTAGCACCATCAACGAAGCCAATGTAGGGTAGGGAAGAATCCAACATCTAGAAATCAAACATAACATCACATAAGGGAAAAGACCAGATAACGACAAAGGCAAGCTACAGTAACACACAAGAAGTATGATACAATAAAAATACAGGTACTCATGCATAGGTGATCTTATGCATAGTACCTCTTCAAGTACAACCCATTTTTGGGTTCACTCAAAGGGATACCATCGTAATCTACTAACTCATAAGCCCCTTTTTCCAACACTTGTCTAATAATATAAGGACCTCGCTACATGGCTTCGAATTTTCCAGCTCCTAGCATATCTCAATCTTGTTCATAGAGGAGAACGAGATCTCCTTCGGAGAAAATGTGAGGCTTGACATGTTTGTCGTATTGGGCCTTGACACATTTTTTCTGAGCTTCTATGACTAGGGAAGCATCGCGTCGAGTTTCGTCTAATCGCATAAGATACAATAGATGTTCTTCCTCAGTAGAAGTGTTTGGTATGAGTTCGATAGCTAGTTTTAAAGAGGGTATCTCGCATTCAATCGAGAGAATGGCTTCCAAACCATAGACTAACCACAAAGGTGTAAACCCAGTAGTGGACTTGAAAGATGTCCAGTAAACCCACAATGTCAAGAACAACATTGTGTGCCAACTTGTTTTGTGAATCCTTATCATTCGTCGGAGCATAGTTATGAGAACTTTGTTAATTGCTTCGACTTGGCCGTTGGCTTGTGGGTAATAGGGCATCGAGTTTTCATGGCGAAGACCCAACTTTTCGGTGAGTTTAGACATCATGAAGTTTCTAAAGTGGCTACCGTGATCAGTGATGATAGCCTGAGGAACACCAAAATGAGCTATGATGTGATTAAAAATGAATAATGCCGTGGTCTTTCCAGTGTTGTCAAATTTTGGCATCGCCTCCGCCCATTTCGTAAAGTAATCTACGACTACAATAATGTATCCATGCCACCCGGCCGAGTGGGGGTGACATGTCATGAAATCGATGCCCCATTTCGCAAAGGGACCAACAGAGACCACAGGGTGAAGAGGAGCGGGATGTGACCGTATCTTATGATTACAGGTCTGACAAGCATGGAATTTTTGGACGGAAATTATGCAGTCGTTAAATAAAGAAGGCCAAAAATACCCTGCTCGTAAGATCTTCTAGGCAGTAACATACCCAAACATATGATCACCATAGGCTCCAGAATGGCAGTCATTCAAGGATTTCTCGTCTTCGACGAACATTAGGCAGCGTCGAAAAACTGAGTCAATCCCCCGACGATAAAGAGTATCCCCAAGGATAATATATTGACGGGCTTGGTATCATATTGAACGTCAGTCAGTACTAGACAAAGTTGGTCGAAAAGTCTTGGTTTGGAGATATATGATGATATCGCCATACCAAAGATCATCAGAGCTAATGAGGAAAAGGGATTCATCGGGTAATGAATCAGCTGCTACATTTTCTGTTTCAGAATAGGGAAAGTCGCATATCAACTCAGCAAACACTAAGGACTTCTTTGACTTGGCGCATTCGAATTCCAAGTCAAAATCCTGGAGTATCATGATCCATTTGGAGTATTTTCCCCCTAGCAATTGACGTGTGAGAATGTGTTGCATAGGGTTGCAGTTAGAAATCATTGTAGTCTTGTGAGAGAGGATATAGTGCCGAAAGTGTTGGACTGCTTGGACGGCTACCAAGGCCAGTTTTTCAACATGTAAATACTTGGTTTTGGTAGGCGTTAGACTTCGACTCAAGTAATAGATAACATGATCGTCGTTAGAATCATCCTCTTGGATGAGAACCATACCAATGGTGTAATCCAAGGCTACAAGGTAGAGGAAATAATCGCAACTGTAATCGGGGGGAAAGAGAAGCGGAGCACATGTTAGGGACAATTTCAAAGCTTTGAAATCTTTTTTTGTGATGGTATCCCATACGAACTCAAACCCCTTTTTTAGGAGCCACGTAAATCCACGAATTATCTCAGCGTAATTTGGGATAAAATGATGAAGAAAATTTTCTTTCCCCTGTAAAATTTGTAACTGGCGAAGTGTAGAAGGAGGAGGGAGGTTAAGGATCACCTCAACCTTTAAAGGATCTACCCTGATCCCTTGACGTGAAACAATAAATCCTAGAAGTCATCCGGATTCCATGCAGAAAACACACTTGTGAGGATTCAAGCATATATGGTAAAACCGACAGCGGACGAAAATGGCTCGGAGGTGAGTTGGATGATCGACTCGACACATTGAGTGAGTGGGAAAATTGTCTAGATATGGTTACACAATGTGCTTGATATCATGGAAGGCATAAGACATAACGCGTTGAAAATTTATGCCAGCGTTCTTGAGACCGAAGGGGAGTTTCCGATAGGCAAAAGTACCCCAAGGACAAATAAAAGCAGTCTTGTGTTGATCCTCGGGAACAATGTTGATTTGATTATACCCAGAGAAACCATCCATCGGAGAGAAGATTTCACTTCCGGCGCAATCGTCGACAATCGGATCGACGAAAGGGGTAGGAAAGTTGTCTTTGGGACAAGCTTTGTTGATATCCCTATAATCAACGCATACACAGATTGTGCCTTGTTTCTTGTCAATCGGGACAAGATTGGAAACCTAGTCAGTGAGGGCCACCGGGTAAATAAAGTCAACATTGAGAAGTTTCTCGACTTCAAGCTTGATAGCAGCCGCTTTACATGGGTGAACGGGATGAAGGTGTTGTCATACGGGTTTAGCGTCGGGGTATGTCTTTATCTCATGTATCACAATGCCGGGGTTGATACCCAGCATTTCTTCGTAGCTCCAGGCGAATATGTCACAAAACTCTTTGAAAAGGGACATGTAGGTGACGATTTGGTCAGGGGAACATGAAGTTCTGATATGCACATTTTGATGATTCTAGGTTTGATGGATATGTCGAGGGGAATAGTGGGCGAGATATTGCTTAAGTTCCCTTCAAAAAACACATCGTGTGTGGACTTGGGAACTGTTGAGATGAAAACAACGGTCGACGGGGCCGAGATCTGTTGGTAGTTGTCAATGGTATGTTGCTCCAGGAAGATGATGGAATGATGATGTACATCGTCCCAAGGGGTGTCCTCCATGACATACATGATTATCTCATCTGTGGGAAAAATGACACGGAAGGGATCTAGAGATAACTCACCAAGAGAGGGGGTAGAAGGGGTTGCCGATTGAATGGCCCGATAGGCTAATTCGACCGGACTTAATGACATTTCATCACCATAACAAATATGATCTCTAGGTCAGGTACTACCCATGGGTCGTGAGACACCGGAGTGCCATGGAGCGAGGTGGATATCATGTTGATTGAAGCAACAGACGAGCGTGGAACATCGGGCGGTGGAATAGGGAAAGTACCCATTAACAAAGAGTCTTTGAGAAGGCCTACACCGACGTTCTCATAACCTAGGGGGGTTTTAGTGATGAATGGTACGTTTCCAGTATGGGTATCTGAGTTAAGGAAGGATAATTGGTCGACGCTGACTAATTTCCATTGATGTGGGAAATGTACCACACGAAAAAAGGTCAACACAACTGTGCGCATGGAAACAATCTAGCTGCGGCCAAGCAGAAGATTGTAATCAAGAGGAGCGTCAAAGACTTCCACTTCGACTTGGACCGTTTTGCCTTCTAACATGATTGACAACGAAGGAAGGACACCGTAGGGCTTAAAACTGGAGCCATTGAAGGCTTTGAGAGTGTTCTGAGATTCACTCAAAGAGGGAGAGCCAAAGGATATCCAACAAGTAAGAGACATGACACACGTCGAGGCACCCTCGTCGATAATGGTTCGAAAAATGTTTTTTTCAGAGACAATCACTTGGATCTGGAACGCGAGTTGAGGGGGTAACCTTGGAATGTGATCTTCCAAGTCAAAAATTATTAAATTTTTATCTGCCAGGTCGATTCCACCGATAGCTTTCAACAGTGCCTTACGTTGTGTGGGACAACTTTGAAGGACTTCGAGGGATGACATCGCATAAGGTGCTTGGGAAAGATATTCAACAATGTTGTAGTTTTGGGCAGCACGAGCATGAGGATTGAAAGCCAATTTCTAAACTATGCCCTTTGGGGGGGTCGAAGAACTATGTCAAGGCTTGATCGTTTGAGATGAAGAGGACTGTTGGTAGGTGGAGTCGTGGGAGAGGGTTGTACCAATGAAGGGGGTGGGTCATCAACCTTCTCTTTCGAGGGAGAATAATCTTTGGCTCGAGTGGTGAGTGCAATGTCATTTTGCTTTGAATCACCAGTACAGATCAATACATAGGATGTAGTAGAAGGTGAGGGTTAGTCATCAATGACCAATTGGGCCTGTTGTTGACATGGGAAGGGTTGGGACAAAATGGTCGGAGTAGGTGGTTTTGGGGCTCCTTGAAGGAACTTAGTGACTTTGGCGTGTCGTGGGCAATCCTTCATGTAGTGATCATCACCACAGATAAGACAAGGGTATCGAGGTTTGCGCTTATCCCTATCATCAACAGGTGGAGTTTTGGTTCACTCTGCTTGAGAAGTATTATTTTCCTCCTTATTCTTACCTCTTCCCTTTTTAGATTTTTTTTTACTAGCTGGGGTAGATTGAACCGCATTTACCTCAGAATTCTTGTCGCTGGGAGGGGCAGGAGATGGAGCATTTTGAACATTAGAAGAAGTAGGTTTGGGGTTGGTGCTTGAGGCGGAATGTGGTTGGGCATGGAAAGTGCCAATCACACCGTCATCTGCATGAGAAGCAGTTGGAGTAGTTGAAGTGGCAGAAGTGGAAGGACGAGGTGCGTCAGGTAGCAAGTCGTAAAGGGTACCCGTTTGTGAGTAAATGAGGTCAAGGTATTGAGCACGAATTATGGACTACTCTTCCGTGACCACTCCACCCATGGCAATGTCACGACCGATGTCATTCACAAATGATTTTGTGAACCACTATGCCAGCAACTGATCGAGGAGTTCGAGTTTGATGAGACGTCGTCAACGTCGCCACTCATGAATGTGATCGGATATATGAGTGGCTTTGTTTTGTTTGAAAGAACTTAAAATATCAGTCCCCATTTCATAACGGATCGGTAACTGGTAGTGGGTGAGGAAGGCCATAGCTAGGGTGTTGAAGTCAGCGAAGAAACCTCGTGGTAATTCTATATACCACTTCATAGAAAAACTCATGAGGGTCCGTTGAAAAAGACGTAAATGAATAGAGTCATCCATCAATGAGTTGGATGAGCACCAGAAGTGAAAAGTCATGACGTGATTGTCCGGGTCCTCTCCCGCTTTGCCATCCAATTTAGGGATGTCCAATGGTAGCTTGGATGGCATAGCGGGCCATTGGGGAGAGTGACTAATTGGATCATTTAAAATCCTTGACAAGTCTGGGATATCCAAAGTGGCCAAGAAGGGTAACTGTTGATTCACATGCGAGTACTGGTGGCTTTGGGGAGGAAGCCCTGTCGGCAAACCAGTAGGACCATAAGAAGTCTGCATATAATGTGAAGACCTAGGCAGATTCGGTGGTGGTTGTAGAGGATAGTAGCTCATGGGATTGTTTCCTGGAATAGGGATGTGAGTTTGAGCATTCAAGCCCCAAATAGGATTGGACATACCTGGATATGGTTGGCCTATATTAGGGGGTATCATGGATGCAGCTGGAAGTTTTTTCCCCCCAGTCGATTGAGGAGTATGTTGTATCAGATGATTCCAATACTGGGCCAAGGATGGAGGTATGTTTTGTCCATAAGGTGGGGTTTGTCCTCCAATCGAGGGTTGTGTTCCAATTGGGGGAAGTGTTCCAATTGGGGGTTGAGTTCCAATTGGGATTTGCGTTCCAATAGGAATTTTCCCGCCAAGGGGGGGTTGAGTCAAACCTCCTTGGTGAAATTTTCCACCAATGGGAATCTGGTAATTGGGTGTGAATGACAGAATAGTGCCACTAGGATTAATACTTCCAGTGGAGGAAAAGAAAGGTCCTCCAAAAGGGGGTTGAGGAAGTGTCGGAATGAAACTGGGAAGAGAGTGCCCAAAAGAAGAGGGACCACCAGGAGTGTCGGATGGGGTTTGTGTAGGAGTGGAAATGGAAGCATTCAACGCATGGTATCCGGGTGGTAGTGTTGGGGTGACACTGGGCGTGAGCGGTGTGCCGACGGGGGCTTGACTAACCACGGTAATCCCGGTGTGAATACTCGCAGTATCTGTGTAATGGGCCATTTATATAGGGAGGGTCAAGATGTGGTCAGATCACTAGGCGTCCATACCAGGAAAATAATAGGCAATAGTAAATGGTACTATGTATGGGTTAGAGGTTTCAGAGAGCACAGGTGAGATGGTGATTTCAACGCTTGATCCTGCACCAAAAAGGTCCCGTCTAAAAATGCCCGTAGACCAAAAAGGATCTTGGCCCTCTACTCCTAGAAAGGGTCCAATCGGTGATCCAGAAGACACAACAACTAAGTCTCTGGAAGAATTCACTCGCATAATCTGTCTCTCATAATTAGGGTGAAGTCGAAAGTCCTCTCGAGTATTGGTAATTCAAAAATGTTCTAGAGAGTCAGTGCGTTCCACTTGTGGCATGGTAACGTCTTGGACTTCACTCTGTTGAGGAGAGCCCTCAGGTGAGCTTGTAGGTAGGGGTTGAGAACCTTCCAGATGCTCTGGAGATAAACCCTGCATTCTACGTGAACGACGTGGAGTATCTATTGTGAACGAGTTACAAACTTACGAAGAAAATCTTATAGTCAACTTGGGTAAACAAACAACACGTGCTAGTAAACAAAATCTAGGAAACAATACCAAGCAAACAAGACCTTCTAATTCTGAAGTCACTAGTTGGTGATGAAAGCCAACATCACAACAATGAGAAGAGAAGGGGTTGGGCTAGGGTGGAAAATTTACGTTGACGACCTGCTTAACGGACTTACACCCTGGTGCAAGCTCCCACACATAATCGTGGGTATACCCTCCAAGGAGCCCAAGTGAGTTTGGCCAACGTCGATTCCAGGTACCGTGAAGACTTGTCCCTTCACAGTTACCTTGTGTAATACCCTAGAAATATAGGCCTCTAAGGTTACCATTGAAAACAATAAATCCTGGGGGGACAGTCGACAGTCCGATCCACATGCAAGGGCAAGGTATCTAGCCTGAAATTAACTCAAGAGGCTTCCACTCATGATTGTGGGTATACCTCCAAGTGACCCCCATAATACGTGCAATCTCTACACCGATATCAACAAAGCAGAGTGAGTAACTCTGTCAATATCAATGCGACCTCGTGTTTGACCCTTGTGTGAGAAGGGCTTCCCAAGACAAAATGTTGTAAATGGAATTTGACACTCCTTAACACAAGATGTTATTGTGTGTTTTGTGCTTTGGAGAGTTTATCTCTCTACCTATTCCAAAGCGCTAGACTATCTAAATGTTGGTGTAATAGATCCCTAGAAAAGAGTTACTAGTTAAATTTTACAATTGTGCAATGTTATTAAGGGTTGTTGTTACTCAAAGGAAATGGAGATGAAACTGATGTTGTATGAGACTCTGACCCAATGATGCATAGATAGGAATGAAATATATCAATTTTCGTTCAATGAATCCTATGTACGGGAGGGAAAGAAAGTTTTTCCAGACCAATCTTGAACTACGACACACAATTTCCTTTAAAATGCAATTTCAATGAATCACGCAATAATGACAATTCTCTATTGTTTCTTTTTCAATAATTTCAACAATTGATTTTCAATATTTTCGAAGACGAAAATGCTTTTGAAATAAAAATGTTTTTCACTTTTCAAAAAGGACCTACACCATAATGGTGAAAGTGAGGAAAACCAAAAACTAATGAACAAGCAATAAACAAAAACCCAAACCAATCTTTCAATGGAAACAAAAATGATAAGCAAGCAAAACTAGTCTTTTCAATTGCATGAGAAAAGTAATCTTCCAAATAATGAGCAAATGAGAAATACAAAGAATCCCAACTTTCAACCGATCGCCAGTTCTTAACCAAACAAGCACTCAGATTCTAAAATCAGAGAGTATATCTTTGCAAAGAAAAATCAAGAGACGAAAGTCGAGAAAAAGATGGACAGGAAGAGCCTTTGATATCCGCAGATTGATCGTGCACAAAATCCGAAGACAAGAAAACATCAATCAATGGTCCAAGAAGTTCTTTTTAGGCACCTATACTGATCTGGGCAGCTGAACATGCAAAAATATTAAATCCAAAATTTTGAAAAGAGGGTTCACAGGCTATCAGTGTTACATAGTGCGAGAATGGGTCATTCTCGCAGGCTAGCTTTAAGCAGAGTGCGAGAACCTTGCATTGGACCTAAAATAAAAGTGTGAACTCACAGTATTCTTGCAAACCACAGTGGGGTTCAGTGCAAGAATGTCTGAAACTAAGAAAATTTTTGGAAAAAGACAAAAAATTCGAAGGGACTTCTAGACCTAGAGGGTCTATCAGGGTGTCCTGAAGACTCAGAGATTAATAGAAATGGAGAAAGGTAAGGCAAGAGAAAATGGCCAAAGAAAAACACCAAAAACCACAAAGAAAACGGGTTGCATCCCCAGTGGAGTCGCCAATTTTGTTATCGGACTAATCGGTAGGTGCGGACACTAACAGATATCCCTAGATCCACCTGGATCTAGAACAAAATAGGAAAGGACATGACTATTTCCCTAAGTTATGACCATTGAATTATCTAGTAGTAAGGAACAAGTGACATACCTTTGTATCGCTTCCTAGGGTCTCTGTTGCTCCCGCTTCACTCCGGCGCTCTCGTGAGGTCAAGACCAAGACAACACAAACCAACCAAAGTGAAGATAGAAAAATATATTCAGTCGTCAACTTATGTGTATGATCAAGGAATTACACAATAAAGTAAGAATGACTTTATGGGAAAAGGACATGTCGCTGTATCATATTAATCGAAAGTAGAAGATACAACCTGATTGCCTTGATGTCGCAAGCTTCCTTTTGATGGCTCTTGGTTCCAACACACACACTTTCTCGATCCTTGTATGAAGAAGATCTAATTCTTCTTGATAGACTTACTAGAGTCTCCAAGCTCCTGTTCAAGCTAGGTCCTTCACACAATTCCCTCACCAATTCACCAATTAATCTTTCTTAACCTTTTCCATGAGAATCCCATCAATATATAGGAGAGGATGAGATGGTTATTTGGATGAGAATGATCCCACAATATCAGGGAAACCAGTAAAATGATAACCATTCAAATGCCAACCCATTCTCTAGAAGATTCCCTTCTAGAACCATCGAGACTTCATCTTTTTCCAAGCTTGAGAACAAGTTCGCACCCTAGCTATGTAACACAGTGTGAGAATTTCGCACCCTAGATGAAGGCAGCCTACGAGAATGGGTCATTCTCGCACCCTAGGATATAAGCAACCTGCGAACTCTCCCCAAAAATATGCTTTCTGGGAAGAGATGAATGTCACTTTTCTCAGGAGAAAGATCTTATTAGGAGCCTGAGTACACCATCATCAATACACCATCAAGATGAACAAAATCATGGATAACAACCTGTCATCATCACTTCCAAAAATAATATCATCAACATAAACTTCAATTAATAAAATACTATCTTGAGTTACCTTTATGTAGAGGTTGATGTCTATATTTACCTTCCCGAACCCTTTTTGTTGTAGATATTTGTCTAGTCTGGGATACCATGCTTTGGGAGCATGTTTGAGACCATATAAGGCCTTCTTCAATCTGCAAACATAATCTTCATTCTCTGACAATTGAAATCCTCCAGGTTTCTCAATGTAGACTTCTTCTTCTAGTTACCCATTCATAAAGGTTGATTTCACATCAATCTGATACACTTTAATATTATTTGAACATGCATAAGATAGTATCAATTTGATTGCTTCTATTCTGGAAATTAGGGAAAAATTCTCTTCAAATTCAATACCTTCAACCTATTTGTATCTTTTATAGACCAATATATCTTTGTTCCTAGTAACATGTCCATATTCATTCAATTTATTTCTAAAGACCCACTTTGTGACGATCACATTCTTGTACCTTGGTCTTGGACCCAATTCCCAAGTGTAATTTTTCTCTATGTGATCCAACTCTTCATCTGTGGTCTTTATCCACAATTCATCCTTGCTGAATTCTTCAAAACAGGATGGTTCAATTGAAGATGAGAGTTCTAGGTGCAATTTTTTTGGTGAACGAATTCTTCTTCTAGTCTCAACTCTTGCATCTTTGTTCCTGATAATCTGATCTGAGGGATGATTCTTATGTATTTGTTTGCTAGGTTTGTTTGGAGGTACTTGTTGTTCTTTCTCTTATACTATAACTGATCTTCTTCATCTTCCCCTTATGATACTTCTTCTTCCTTTGATTCTTCTTTGTGAACCTGTTCCATTCACTCCTTTTCTTCTACCTTCATTTTTCATCCACTTGTCTCATCAACCTTCACATTGATGCTTTCCACAACTTTTTTGAGCCTTAGATTGAAACATTTGTATGTTTTCCTTGTGCTAGAATACCCAAAAATTATGCCTTTGTCCACACGAGAATACAACTTTCCCATTCTCTTGTCTTCTCTTTTGATGTATCATTTGCTTCCAAAAACTATGAAGTGCTTCACATTCGTTGGTCTTTCTTTCCATAGATCGTAGGGAGTTTTATCACTTTTGTTTCTGAGCATTAATTTGTTTTGAATGTGAACTGTTATATGCACTTCATGTGCCCAAAAGACATCTGTCAACTTGGAATCCATTAACATAGTTCGAGCCATTTCCTGTACTATCATGTTTTTCCTTTCAACAACTCCATTCTGTTGAGGTGTCCTAGAAACGTAGAATTGTTTTTTTATTCCATGCTTGCTGCAAAAATACATAAATTCCTTTGAATTAAAATCTCCTCCATTATTAGATCTCAAACATTTGATTTTTTAATCCATTTCATTTTCAACCATTTCCTTGTATACCTTTAATTTCTTGAAATATTCTGAATTTTTCCTAAGAAAACAAACTACAGTCATCCTTGTTTAACCATCAGCCAATAACATAAAATATTTCTCACCTTTTAAACCCTTTGTTCTAGTTGTTCCAACTACATCAATATGTTCAATCTCCAGTGGTCTTGTTGTGGAGTATTCCTTTGATTTGAATTTGGTCTTTGTTTGATTTCCATGTTGACAATGCTTACATAAGGTGTTGGTTGGCTTTGTGATCTGGGGAATTTCTCTAACTGTTTCTTTTTTCTGACTTTGACAAGGTTTTCAAAGTTTATGTGACCTATTCTTTTGTGCCATAGTCAAACTTCATATTAATTTCCAAGACAACACTTTTCATTTCCAATTTCACTTAATACATATATGTTGCTTGAAGTTCTTACAGTTGTTGCAACCAATTTGCCTGAACCTGCCTTTCTTATCTCACACTTTTGTGAATCAAACATAAGTTTGTGACCTTGGTCACACATTTTAATTACACTTAGAATATTATGTTTCATATATTCCACTAGTAGAACATTTTCTTCCTTGGTATCCTTGTTTCCAATTCTAACTGTGCCTCTTCCAATTATTCTAGTTGAGTCATCGTTTCCAAAAAAAATGATCCATCTCTTTCCTTTCTCAATGTTAGAAACATGTCCTCATCACCTGTCATGTGATTTAAGCAACCACTGTCAACATACCAACCATGTTTCTTGTGTTTATCTTGTAGAGAGAGTGTGCATTCTGTATTGTTATACCAATTCTTCTTTCTTATCCATATTCTCTATTGAGGTCCTTTTCTGTGACTGTTGTTATTTTGTTGTGATTCTCTAGGAGGGACTATCATTAGACAATATTTGGTCATGTTTCCAAAGTTGTTGCACTTGTATCATTCCACTTCAGTGCTCAAGGATTCAAACTTGTTGTAGCTTCTTCTCTATGTTTCACTAGACCTTCTTGGATGACCATTTTGTGCATGATTTTAGAATTTGATTATGTTTTTTCTATTTTCTCTGCAATTTACATCTTTATGTCCAAAATTATTACATGCATAACATAAACCAAAGAAGATAGTTTGATGCCTGTGATTTGAAGATCTTCTGAAAGGAGTTACTCTTATAACTCCTCCTTCTTATTGAGGCCTTCTTGTTTTTTATTGTCGTTGATTCTGAAATCTAAATCTTCTGGGTGGAGGAGTGTCCCTATGATCTTCCTTGTAAAAATTCTTGTCTCCTTTGACTGTCTCTACATAGCTTTCTGGATATGTTTCTTTATCTATTTTTTTGGATATTTATCCCTTTTTTGTTTGATTGTATCCAAGTATGTACTTTTCATGATTTTTCCTTTGACTGTCGATAATATCGTCCAAAACTTTTGAGTTGTTCTACATGTTTTTCTTTTGAAGATCTCTCCTTAATGTGACAATCTCTTCTTCCAAATTTCCAATGATCCCATCTCTTTCTTCTAATAATTATTTAAGTGCTTCTTCAATTCTTTTGTCTTCTTCAACTTGAATTTTTAATTTAGTGATCATCTGTTCTAGTTCTTTAGAGTTGGAACTTTGAGATTCCTCTTTTCTTTTTACTTCTTCCTGTAGTGACTTGTTTTTCTTATTTTCCATTTTATAACTTCTATGGAACTCATAAATTCTTCTATGTAGTCAACTTATGCCTCTTCATAATATTCCTCAGTGCCTTATTCATCAGAGTCTTCTACTTCCATGAATAGAAACCTTCCTATCTCACTTCCATTGTCTTAATCTTCATCTGATGAGGTGCTATCTTATTTTGTGCAAAAGATTTTCTTTTTGGTTTTCTTGTCTTTGTACATTTGTTTTCTATTTGAATCATCTTCTTCATTTATTTTATTTTTCTTATGGGGACATTTGTTATCAAAATGACCAATACCATCAAAATTAAAACAAATAAATGTAATCTTACTTCTATATTTACCGTCAATTCCCCTTTTCAGTCTTCTGACAAAGTTGGATACTTCTTCATCATCTTATGAGATGTCATTGTTGTTTATATATTATTTTTCCTTTTACTTTCCCTTTTTCTTTTATTTATTGGATGCTTTGAATGTTGCTTCCTTTGTAATTGGATTCTCTTGCTTAGTTCTCATTTCATAGGCTATGAAAATTCCATGTAGTTCATCCATGCTTATTGAATCTATATATGTTATTTCTTCTAGTGTTGAGATCTTAGGATCAAATCTCATTGGAAGAGCTCTTAGTACCTTTTGAACAATTATATATTCATCAACTTCTTCTCCCAATCCTCTGAATTGCATCCATTGTTTCATCAACTCGTAAGAAGTAAGCTGCAATATTCTCATCTTCCTTCATATTTAGTTGATCAAATTGACCTCTGTAAGTTTGAAACTTTGTTTCCTTGAATTTTGCATCTCCTTCATAAGCATTCTGAAGTTTGTCCTAAATCTTCTTTGTGGAGCTTCAATGCATAACTATGACATATACCGAATCACCAAGATCATTTGAAAGTGCATTTTTGGCTTTTGAATTATTTAGACTGAGTTTCCTTTTGTTTTCATTTGTTGGCAAAACTGTTGGTTTTTTATATCCTTCTACAATTGATTGCCAAACCTCAAATCCAGGTGCTTGTACATATGTTTCCATTCTTCTTCTCTAGAATGCATAGTTCTATCCATCAAACTATGGTATTCCATTTTTATACATATTTCTAATATCCATCATCTACCTTTCAATGGTTAACCTGATTTATGAAAGAACCTCACTCTGATACCAATTGTTGGATTACTAAGAGAGGGGGGGGGGGGGTGAATCAATAATAGATATTTTTAATCCTTTTAACCAAAATATGTAAATTTTATTTATCTTTATGATTGATATGCCATTATCATTCAACAAGTGCAGAGTAAATAAACCATGAACAATGAACAATCATACACATACACAATACACTAGTATTTTTACATGGAAACCCAATGCGGGAGAAAACCACAAAATTATTTTTCTTATATGTCTTTAAGAATTATATTCATTAGAAGCACCAACTTCCTTTGTTCTCCATCTACAACTGGAAGGAGGCTTTGATCCCCTATATTTTCAAGATACAACCTGAGGGAAGCTCCAACTCCCCAATTCTTTGGCTACAACGAGAAGGAGGCTACAACTCCCTATGTTCTCTAGCTACAACCGGAACGTGACTACAACCACCTCTCCTTGCCCCGTCTTCCTTCCCTGAAATATAAGTGTCAAATGATAAAACCACTACCACACCGTCACTGTGAGATATACCACTATAAACCTGTATCAACATGTATAAACAACATGTAACCAACTTGTTCCATTGACCTGTAACCAAACTTTTCTTGTACTCATCCTCTACCAACAAAACCCAACAAGTATGCCTTGCAACTCACGTATGTATGTGCCCTATCTATACTGCAACCAACGTATTTATGTGGCATGTCTATTCTGCAACCTGCATACACCTTCTAAAAAATAGGGTTTCCACCTTTTCTGAAACTTCAAACACTTTGATGCCTCTATCACATCAACTTGCAACCTGTCACTGTGTCTTATATGTAGTTGTTCCCTGTGCATACATCATATTATATATCCCTCAACTAAGTGCATCTATGTCTCTCTATTCATGTGCCATGCAATCATGAACAAGTGTAATAACCCTCACATGGACTAGACATCAAACCCTCACTAATATAAAACCTCACACTACACTAAAAAATTCACAACTACAAGTTCTCAACCATGTATGACAAAAACCCTCAACCATATGCCAAGAAATACAAGATGTGCCTCAACACTAACAAGATGTACCAATGATAAATATAAAATATACCAACACTGTATTTCTGTAGATCCATCTTATACAATAAGTTCCATACAACCAATAACTTTTCTAGGGAAAATCCTCAAACCCCCATAACCATATCTCATGTAGACAACAATATCCAACTACACATAAAAATGAGAAATACCTTTTGAACTGGAAGATAGATTTTTTGTACCTGATCACTATAGACCTTCCTGTGATCTTTCTTTCAGACTCTAGAAACTTGGCATCTTCATCTCCTCAAATTTTCATGGATTTTCCCAACTCTACGTTCCCTGTTATACTACCATCCTGCATATGTGTGTGATCTTCTCCATTGCACCCCATGTACACCTCAAAACTAGGTTTTTTAGTATTTTTGTAATTCTGAAACTTTTTCCGTCAATCCTTCATGCTACCTCATACTTGTGTAACTTCAGATGTGTCAATGAGTACCTGAAATAAACCTTGCATAATAATAAATATTCAATATTCTCAATAGGTTCTAACAGGAAATCCTTTCTCTCTTATTTATACTTCCATGTAGCTTCCTCAAGGGGTTACCTTCTAACCAACTTAACCCAACTTCCTTATTTTAGGGATAACCCACTTCTAACCACTTGTCCACTTATAACCACTTTATCCACAAATAGTAAACTCTTCACTTCTAGTTGCAGCTAGTTTATTTTTTAATTATTTTACTATTGCAACAACTTAACCCATGATTAACTCCTACTTTCACCTACTTTGACTAGTCAACTTCTTCTAGGAGTTTCTAGAATAATTTGACTTATTTGACCTTCTAGATAACTCATAAGGGTTATCCAACTTCACAAGGCCATAACTCGCTAACTATGAGGATTTATGTGACGTTCCACATATCATCGGAAATTGAATGGCATGTACTATCCATATAAAATAATATTACCTACAAATTCAGTAATATTCATACCTTTATACCTCAAACTATCTTGAGTCCCTTAACCATATTGTTGGGGATGCTTGAATTTTCTACTAGACTAGCTTCAAGGGTTGACATCAATGGAAACAAAACCAATTAACCAACAATTTATTTGTGTCCAAGGTGCTTTCTGCAACCTAGTATGAGGGAGATGTGTAATTCTTTCCATGCTCGACATGGAGTTGACATGTGGCATTAAAAAATATTAATAAGAAAAGAATAATTTCAAAGTGGGGAATAAATAAAATATTAATACTAATATTTCTTTGTTGGCCATAAATAAAATATTTCAATGTCTACCTTAAGGGTATGTGCAAGCTAATGATGGTCTCTTATGATGCGTTAGTGGCAATGAAAACATGGAAAAAAAACAATTAAGTTGGAGGGATTATTCAAGGTACTTTTACAATGAATTTGAATATGGTGTAGGAAGATGAAA
This sequence comes from Picea glauca, assembly GCA_000966675.3. NCBI lineage: Eukaryota > Viridiplantae > Streptophyta > Pinopsida > Pinales > Pinaceae > Picea > Picea glauca. Next base: position 164,389 of record JZKD02S0859965.1, read on the forward strand.
CGTAGGAAATTGAATTATCTTTCCAAATGTACAACTTTTATTCATATAAATTGTGAATAACTATGTGAAATTTGATTTTTTCTAAAAGTTGTATGTTATTTTTCCAACAAAATATAAGGTATATGCTTTTGTTTGTGCAGGTGTTGAGTACCTTAACGATGCAATTTCATTCTAAAAAATTGTATGATTGTAGAGAACTCATTTTTCTAGTGCGGTGTATTTTTTGGAAATTTATAATATTAATTTTATATATTTTTAAATTATGAAAGTCAATATATCCTTGAAATTACGACGTCTTTTTCGTGTAGCCTAAGAGGGTCTTAACATGATATAATGGATTTTTTTTTTATATGATAGATATTGATCTCCTCTATTGTGTTATATAACTCATTTTAGAAATGGTTAAGGTGAAAAAAAGTTATAGAGGAAATAAGAGAGGTATGTATTCTAGGATTTTGATATATGCGAAGACAAGAATAGATTTTTTTTTTTTGTTTGTTAATTTGTGCAGGACTTGCGATTAACCTGTGGCTTGAGAAACCGCGACTCAGGGGCATCTAAGCCGTCAAAATCACCCGGGGATCGCACCCGACCTGAGCCACACCAACCCTTAACATGGTTGGATTTTTTGTCCCCGCAGGTTTCGAACCGGTGACTTTAACATCACGGAGTGGCTTAACAACACACTCCGTCACCGACTGTCCTACACCTCGGGGACATGAAGACAAGAATAGATTAAAAATTGTAAAAAATATTAATTAAAAAAAAACTATATATTTGGAATCTGCATAGCCAACTCTATTTGTGTCTGTAGTTTCATAAACAATTTATTTGTGTAGCCTATAGAAAAATAATTTTAAAAACAAAGATATAAAGAGGTATTCATAGAAATGGAGGTTTGTATGTATTTGCATA
>JZKD02S0859965.1:170556-181596 GCA_000966675.3 Picea glauca
AAGGAACTAAGTGCTTTGTTCTCTGTTAGATAGAGCTTATTGTTTTCTGCATTATTTCTTTCATGAAAGAGTGTTAGTACTGAGTCTCTGTTTGAGAGTAAGGGACCTGTTCTCTGATTACAAGATAGTTGTTCTTACCCATTGCAATGCTATTTTAAATATAATCCAGGATTCTTAATTTGAACTATAAAGAATTGCAATAGGGAGATTTCTTTCCTGTGATACAATTGAGAGCTTCAGTTCATTTCAGCAAGTTTAGATAGGATGATTTCTTTACTACAACACTAAGTGTTTTTGGAATTGAGCATATATAGTGCGCAGCTATCTTTGAAACAAAAGAATTCCCTGGGTTGATAATTTATGTTTCACTTGGTTGTTTGAAATTAATTAATCAATTATAGTGACCAACAGTATGGTTATAGGTTGTGTGGAATGAGGGGTAGACGAGGTGAGAACATAAGTGCACCCTCGATGTTGCAGGTGGTATTTATGAAATTTAGCATGATAAATATTGTTCTGGGACTATTGGTAGGGGATTCCAAGTAACATGTCAACACAATATAAAGGAGAAACATCACACACCACAATATCTCGTAAAGGGTCAATAGTGAAGGTCACTGGACAACACCGAGAGATAGTGAGGCACGGGCCTTCCTTTTGTACCCATCTGAGTTGATATGGTTCAGGGTGCAGAGTAGTTGGGAGTTTTAGGCATTGGACAAAGTACTGGGTTATGAGGTTCTTTTGTCTTATGTTGTATATGAAGAGTGTATCCAATTCCTTTTTAATTTGAAAAATGTGGATAAACATGGGAATAAGAGAGGTATCATATTCATTGGTGGTCATAAGAATTAAATATGGGTCAAAATCTATAGGAGTTTTGAGAGAAACAACTTTAGGGGGGTCATGGGAATCAGTCTGAGTGACCTCTAAAAAAATATGTTTGTATGGGCGAAGGTTATGAAGTGCCTGACAGTTGACAAAATCATGTGAGTTGGTCTTGTGGAAGGTACATTGGGACATCATTCAATGTGTGGAGGTGTTGGTATGGGTAACCTGAGAAGCACCATTAGTATAAGGGTCATATCCGGGTTGGGGTGAGCGAATTCAATGAGTCACTTTATGCTCAAGGGCCAAGGCCCAAAGAAATGCCTTGTCCAAGGAAGAACTCTCAAACAAATCAACTTCATGAAGGATTATTATAAAAAAATGAGAATTGAACTTGAAAATCAATACCTCTTCCAGATCGGTGATGTGGAGTTGGTTATGTTATCACATTTATTTGTAAGGGGGCTATTTTCCTAAGAAATTGACCCCTTGGTGAAAAATTAACAAGAAGTGGGCTAAAAACCCACAAAATCTCATTTATCCTAAGTTTTGGGGTCTGGGCACATCATGTTAAGCAACACGTAGATCTGAGCCGCTGAGGTCCACGTTCCTACATCTACGATGTAGGATACATATCGGACCCCCCCCCCCCTGCGACATTTTGTCTTTAACGAGGGGGGGTCCGAGTTGGTAGTTTTCAAATGGAGGCCCCCCACTGTCATGGAACCTCCTTGTGAATTCAAACCCCCTCGGCTCAAAACCTCTTACTGTTTCCTACCCCCTCCGAGTAAACCTCTTACCACCCTCACTTACCATCGTCGCTCCTTTTTCCATCTATCCCCCACTTCATCTCTCTCCTCTGTTTGTGACATCTCCTAATCCCCTTCCACCTATCATTAGCGCACATCTGTTCTCCACTCACCCCCGCATCATATCCATTTTCACTTTCACCTAACATATCCTACCATGTGTACCCCCTCTCACCTCCACCTAGGCGGATTTTCCCCATTGCACCTACCACCACGGTCCCTCCCCTGCTTTCACGTCACTTTCTCAAGCCATTCTGTTGTTGTGTCTATACAAATCAGTGCCAACATCCTTTTGTTTGCATTTTCCCATTCACCTTTCCTCTTCCATGTCTTCCCATGTGGCTTCCTCTCGTCTCATTTTCACATTGATTTCACTAGTCGCTCCCACCAGATTCTCATCCACATTTGCCCATTAATCTCACCATGAACCCCTAAAGAAGATCCAAATAGCATAGTGCAGAGGCTTCCATGTCCTATAGGCACAGATTTGTCTTGGGCCTCCCCAATCCCAATGAATTAGTTGTTGAAGTAGGTGGTGGCAGTTGAACATCGTTTCCACCATGAATGGAAATCCTAGGAAAGGACTCTCAGCCAGTAAACTCATTTGTATTCCCATTCTGAAGCGTGATTGTGTCTTACTGAATTCCACATTTGACCAAAGACTACACGCAGAGTCTTTCAGGAGACATGTAGACATGACGCCTTCAATGCGAGGACTCGATCTTGCTACTGCGATTTTGGCTCTGAGTATATAGGAGTCATTCTCATATTTTGTTAGGTTTGATGGTAGAGCTACGCTCCCAATTGTAAAGTCTTAGTAAAGCCTCCGATTCTTTGGTTATGATATGTATTTGAGACTTCTTGTTTAATGAAATTCAATTTCCTTTTATCTCTTTGTAACAACTGTGTTAGAACACTCGTGCATGGAAGATCTAATCGAGGGTAGTTACGTTTTTTTTATGAAGGTTTGATCAAGGTGTGTTCATTTCTCTATGTTTCTTTCCTTCTAACACTGAATGACTCGGGCATGGACGATCCAGTCGGGAATTTGTTATCGAATTGAGATGTATGTTTGATTTCAACTCATAATAATTTCATTCAATTTCTTGAAGCTCCGAGTCAAGAAGATCTTGTCTTCTAATTTTTTTTCTCCTATGGTTGCTGGAAGACCAGATGTCCATAATAGACCATTGCATTCTTCTTAATTTATTCCCCCTACTCACCACTATACAACAAATTACCGACTGAAGTTAGATCAAGACCTCCCTTGCCTATGCATGCCAGCCCAATTTTCTGAGTTAAAACGATATTGTCCTAAGTTTGCATCCATTAGACCCTCTCCTCAATTATTCACTATGATATACAGACCGATGGGCCTTGGTCTTACCTCTGCTACACTCCGGAGGTGACTTCCAACACTAACATTTCTTGTTCCATTGTCAGAGATGAAATTGAAGATTTTTCCTGGGATTGAAAGACAAAGCTTACTAGTTCTGAAGGTGCATCAGAACTTAGTACGTCAAATATTGCAGTTGTGCACCTGGAGAATCCATTGACACGAATCCACTATTTCATCTGTGTATTCTAGAGGCAGACACATGAGGTCTACTCCGTAGTTTCCTTTAGCTACACCCGAAGATGACCCAGAGAATATTGTCAGAAAGAGAAAGGCCCTTAGAGAAAGTAATTCCACTGTTGAAACAAGTATTTTTGACGATTTTTATTTTCCTCCTCTAGAAAATACAATATCTTCTTCTCATTTTATTATCACAACATCTATTGGAGTTTCCCAAAATTTAAATTTTGGGAGTGTTCCTGTTGAGTTTTCCCCTCCTGATCTAGGATTGGAGAGAGAAATCCTTTTCAATCCTCTCTCCCTTGAAGTAGTACCTTGGTCTAGATCCTAGAATTTGGAAGATTTTCCCACTCGAGGTTTTATTACCCCTCCCCCTATTAGAGCTTCTGATTTTATAGAAATAGAAACCTTTGTTCCCTCAAGCCCTATAGAATTTTCTCCAGTCTCCCCTATTTGATATCCATCCCCTCCTAGTTCTCCTCCTGTTCACACTCCAATGATAAGAGATAATCCCCCCAGAAACATAATGGACACTATAATAGATGCCAAATACTCCCCTCTCATTTTGCCTCAACCTCTTAATGCCCTTCTAGCTCGTGGCTATCTTAAGCGGCTGCCTAAGTTCACGGGGGAGGTAGATATTACTGTAGAGGAGAACCTTGCAACCTTCTATAGTTATGCTGATAACTATGTCATAGTATATGAATATGTATGGATGAGGATTTTTGTCCACAGTCTTGATGGAGAATCCAAAAAGTGGTTCAAAGCCCTAACCCCTAGATACATAGATGGGATTGAGGCTTTAGATGATATCTTCTTGAGATAATGGGGGGATAAAAATGACTTCATATATTACATCATAGAGTTCGGGTCCCTAAAGAGAAAAGAGGGAGAGTCTGTCTTTGACTTCTCCAAAAGATTCAACAAAATGTACAATAAGATCCCTGCTGAGATAAAGCCTACAAAATCCTCTGCCAAAATCACCTATGCCAGTGCTTTTGACCCTGATTTATGCCTCCTATTAACAGAAAGAAGAGCTAACTCCTTGGCTCATATGAAAGATACAACCCTAGAAGTAGAGTCTAACATGTTGGAAGTTGATCGACTCATGAATAAGGATGACATAGACAGAGGAAGGGGAAGAGTTGAAGCCTCAACCTCTAGTTCTTCTGCTCCCCCCCTCAAATGGACGAAGTAACTAAGTTACTAAAATCACTTTCAGCTAGAATGGAAAGGTTGGAATTGGAGGGAAAACAGACATACATAAATCCTCAAAATGTTGATAACGGAGTCAACTTCAGGAGACCGAATAAAAATGATCCTCAGATGATGCAGAGAGAGTTTCAGAACAGAGACAAAGATGATCAGAAAATCCAAGCCCCTCTTTAGAACAACCTGGTTGCTGATGAGGGTGAAGTGGAAGAAGAACTCAATCCAAAAATTCATTGCCTTGAAGATTCATCCCATTCTCCTCACTTAACTCAATCATCATACACAGAGTCTCTCATGGACATTCAATTAAATGAGCTGAGAAAGGGGGATAAAGTCAGGAGCAGCCCAAATAGATACAACCTCCGGTCCAAAAATAAAGGAGCAAAGCCCGATGTTCCTGAGAAACCTACCAGATAATAAAATCTTGCCAATGATGTAGAAATCAACAACAAGGAGAGAAAATCACAGAGCCCCCCACCAGTATCCAAAGGTCCCATCCCATAGGTAAAAGAAATTCTGAAGCCTCCCTCCTATTTTAACTTTGAGCATGAAATTCATAGGATTAGGATTCTTGTCCCCCTTTCAGAGCTGGTCAAGCATGAATATTTTAAGAGATACCGATATAAGTTATTGCTGCCTGAACCCTCGAATCATCCCACAGACTCAATCAATTTGCAAAACAAGAATCCCACATTCATCCTAGGTCCTATGGTAGAAGATAGAGATGATTCATCCCCTCCCTTCTACTCATCACTGAACATACATGATAATGTGTTGCATAACTGTTTGATAGATTCAGGGGCCTCTCATAATCTCATGCCCAAAACTTTCATGGAGGAACTAGGACTGGAAGTCACCAAAGCATATCATGATTTGTATTCTTTTTATTCAAGAAGGGTGCAATGTCTTGGGGTCATCAAAGATCTGGTAGTGACCTTGTTTCAGCTGCCCATGAAAATTGTAATCATGGATATCGTGGTGGCTGATGTTCCTCCCAATTTCGACATGTTATTGTCAAGATCTTGGACAAAAAGGCTGGGGGGAAAACTGCAGATGGACCTCACGTATGCTATTATTCCTGTTTTTTGGCGGGGAAATAGAAGAATGTACAGAGAGGCTTAGTTGGCCTACATTATCAGTGATGAGGAAGACCCCACCAATCATCCTATCTTTTCCCTTGACACTGATTTGGGGTCCAGTTTATTATAGCTTACCGATGTCCCTGCACTCTATCTTGAAATTAGAAAGAAACCCACCCCCTCTGAAGAATCTCCTCCAATTACCTCCATGTGGAAAATGTTCTTTGATGGAGCCTCTTCTAGAGATGTTTTTGGCGATGGAGTGGTTTTTATTTCCCCTTCTCAAGAAACCATATCTTTGGCATACAAACTAGAGTTTCAAATCACCAACAATGTGCAGAGTATGAAGCTCTTGTTTTGGACTTGAGGGCTGCAAAGGATATGGGGATTAAAGAGATATCAGTATTTGGTGATGCTGAGTTAATTCTCCAGTAGATCATAAATATTTATCAGATCAAACACCCTTGGCTCAGAAGTTACATAAATGAAGTATGGGAACTCATTGACAGTTTTTTCCTGGATTTCAACATCTCATTTTTCCCGAGAGAAGAAAATGTGATGGCCGATTCTTTGGACATTTCAATAAGAAATTTCAGAGTCCCTCTGCCACCCAAGCTCAGGTATGATGTAGAAGTGAAATATAGACCCTCTGTACCTGACAACATCAAGCATTGGAAAGTGTTTGAAGATGATATTGAAATCAAAAGGTTCCTGGAGACTGTTGATGAGTTTTTTGCATTACACATTGATCAAGATCCTGATTCTGAAACAGATCCTCATGCTGATGTTTTTCTAAACAAAATTGTTGATCATTATATTGTTAAGTTGCCTAGAAATCAAATCCCAAAGGGACTAGTCCCTTTGGAAAGACTATTTGACAAAAATGATGTGGCAGTAAAGGGTAAATTCTCAAGTGATGATGCTGATGTAGCTGAGTGCAATATTGGCACATAGAGGAATCCTAAATTTTTCAAGTTGTCAAGTAGTTTGTCGAAGGAGCAGAGGGACAAGTATGCTAAAATGTTAAAATAATTTGCTGATGTGTTTTCTTGGACCTATGAAGACCTCAAAACATACGACACAAATGTTATTGAGCACAAGATCCTGCTAAAAGAAGAATCCAAACCATTCAGGTAGAAATTAAGACAGATAAATCCTATGTTGCTTCCTTTTATGGAGAAAGAAGTAAAGAAGTTGTTGGATGCCCAAATCATTGTTCCCTTGAGATATTTTGAATGGGTGTCCAACCTGGTCCCAGTAAGGAAGAATAACAGAGAAATCATACTTTGTGTCGATTTCAGGAACCTGAACAGAAGATCAAAGAAGGAGAAATACCCCTTGCCAAAGATGGAATACATACTGCAAAGGGTGACTGGAGCATCTAGGACTTCCATGATTGATGGATTTTCTGGATACAATCAAATCTCTGTCTTATCTGAGGAAAAAGAAAATACCACCTTCACCACTCCTTGGGGCACATTCATGTATGCCAAAATTCCCTTTGGATTAATGAACGCAGGAACAACCTTTCAACAAGCCATGGACATAGCCTTCATTGGGGGAAAAGATAAATTTGTGGTCATCTATCTAGATGACATAACAATATTTTCAATATCTGATAAAGAACATTGTTGTCATCTGAGGAAAGTCTTATTGAAATGAAAAAGGTATGGTCTTTCCCTAAATCCTAAGAAATATTTATTTTCCATGAAGGAGGGGAAATTGTTGGGACATATAGTATCAGTTGAGGGGGTCAGGATTGGTTCAAGCAGGGTAGAAGTTATTCAAGCCTTATCACTTCCCAGATTCAAGAAGGAAGTCCAGTCTTTCCTAGGCAAAATCAATTTTCTGAGAAGGTTTGTTTCAAATTTTGTTGAACTAGTGAAGCATGTTACAACCATGCTCGGGAAGGGGAATGAGGTAAAATGGACTGTTGAGTCCAAATAATCCTTCAACCAAATCAAGCAAGCCTTCGACAAGAAGAGCATAAAAGAATATTTCCAGCTAGGAAATCTAGTACTTAAATGGGATGCACCCAAACAGGATAAGGGAAAGCATGGAAAATTTGAATCCCTCTAGATTGGACCCTTCAAAATCTCTGAGGTGTTTTCAAATAATACTTGCAGGCTACAAGATTTGGAGGGAGATGAATTTTTTGGTGTCCCTGTAAATGGGTATTTCTCGAAGAATTTTTTTATTTGAGCCATCTTTGGCCCCCCATGTCTTTGTAAATATCTTTTTCTTTTATCTTTTCGATTTTATAAGTGACTCCATAGCCCAATATCAGGCACTGAAATTGCAGAAGAGTTCTTGGCATCTCGCAGGGAGTAAACCATCCCCCATGGACCCTAATGTTATCACATTTATTTTTAAGGGGGGTGTTTCCTAAGAAATTGACCCCTTGGAGAAACATTAGCAAGAAGCGAGCTAAAAAACCACAAAATCCCATTTATCATAAGTTTTGGGGCCTGGGTGTGTCATGTTAGGCAATGTGTAGATCTGGGCCACTGAGGTCTGTATGCCTAGATCTATGATGCAGGATCCACATCGGAGCCCCCCCCCCTTTCGACGCTCTTCTTTAACAAGGGGGGTTGAGTTGGTGGTTTTCAAAAGGGGCCCCCCCATTGTCCTGGTGCCTCCTCATGAACTCAAACACCCCCCACTCAGAACCTTTTATCGCTGCCTACCCCCTTCGAGTAGACTGCTTACCACCCTCACTTACCATCGTTGCTCCTTTCTCCATCTATCCCCCACTCCGCCTCTCTCCTCTGTTTGTCACATCTCCTGATCCCCTTCCGCCTATAATTAGCACACACATGTTATCCACTCACCCTCACATCATATCCATTTTCACTTCCGACTATCATCTCCCACCATGTGTACCCCCTCTCACCTCCACCTAGGAATATTTTCCCCACTGCGCCTACCACCACAGTCCCTCCTCTACTTCCACATCGCTTTATCAAGCCACTCCGTCATTTTTCTTGTACATTTCAATGCCAGCATCATGTTGTTTGCATTTTCCCATTCACCTTTCCTCTACCATGTATCCCCACATGGCTTCCTCTCATCTCATCTCCACATTAATCGCACCAGTCACCCCCACCAAATCCTCATCCATGTTTGCCTTCTAATCTCACCATGAACCCCCAAAGTATATCCATATAGCATAGTGCAGATGCTGCCACGTCCTATAGGTGCAGAGTTGGCTCATGCGTCCCCAATCCTGATGAAGCAGTTTTTGAAGTAGGTGGTGGCAGTTGAACATCATTTCCACCATGAATGGAAAGCCCATGAAAGGAATGTCATCCATTCAATTCATTTGTAGGATCGTTCTAAAACATGATTGTGTCTAACTAAATTCCACATCTTACCAAAGACTTCACGCACAGTCTTCCAGGAGACATGCATATGTAACGCCTTCAATGTGATGACTCGAGCTTGCTGTTGCGATTTTGGCTCTAAATATATAGGAGTGATTCTCATATTTTTTTAGCGTCGATGGTAGATCTACTCTCCCAATTATAAAGTCTTATTAAAGCCTCTGGTTCTCTAGTTATGATATGTATTTGAGACTTCTTGTTTAATGAAAGTAAATTTCATTTTATCTCTTTGTAATAGTTGTGTTAGAACACTTGGGCATGGAAGATCCAGTCGAGAGTAGTTATGTTTTTGTGATGAAGGTTCGATCACATTAACTTCAATGCCATTTTTAATCAGCTCTATGTGTTGCTTTCCTTACAACACTGAATGACCTAGGCATGGACGATCCAGTCGGGAAGTTGTTATCAAATTGTGATGTATGTTTGATTTTAGTTCATAATAATTTCATTTAGTTTCTTGAAGCTCTGATTCAAGAAGATCTTGTCTTCTGAGTTTTTCTCTCCTATGGATGCTAGAAGACCAGATGTCCATAGAATACCACTGCATTCTCCTTAATTTCTTCCCCCTACTCACCACTATACAACAAATTACTGACTGAAGTTAGATTAAGACCCCCCTTGCCTATGTATGCCAACCCATTTTTCTGAGTTAAAGTGATATTGTCTTGAGTCTGCATCCATTAGACCCTCTCCTCAATTATTCATTGTGACATACAGACTGATGGGACTTGGGATCACCTCTATTGTAATCCATAGCTGAATTCCAACGCTAACAAGTTGCATCGTTTGCAGAAGATGTCAGCGTATCCTCGTACAGACCAATTGGCCAGTTTTCAAAACTGCAACCATCTAGCAAGGAGATTTTGGTGATATCCCAGTGGGTAAAAATGATCTCTAAGAGCCTGGAAAAATCCATCCCACATTGTAATCTGTGGTGTATGTGTCTCGACCAGGTCACATCTATCCATGACCCAAGAATAAGTCTCCATCTGAGTGTCCCACCATGTCTGCGCAATTCCCTTGAGTTACATATCGACGATATGAAGCTTCATGTCTTCTGTGATCTCAGGACATGTACAAAAGTGTGTGGAAAGACTACAAAGACAAGAGTCAAGATTCTCTCCATTCATTTGGCCCTCAAACTTCGGTAATTGGAAGCACATATCGAGTTGCATGGGTGTTGGAGATCTACACTGTTGCAGATGGAGTATCTCCTAGAGAGCCATTGTTAAATTCTGAATTGGAGTTGTGGAAGTAAATGCAGAATCCTCTTCAGATGGCTCTCTTCGTGAAGGCATAGTTTTAATTCACCAAGAATGTTCATCTCTCACTGGATGTTGGAGAATGGTGAAAGATGAATGTGTTGGAAGCCCTGATGAGGGCACACTAGAAATCCTGAGAAGGATGTTTAGCTCTGAGAAAAAAAAATGTTGGATGGTCTCTCTTTTGAATTTCATGGCTGAGGAGAAGTTGGCTTGGATCCAAGATCTAATACTAATTGATCTAAAATTCTATATGAAAAATTTAAAATACAACAACAAAATAGACTAGAACACGAATAAAATTTTGAACAATAAAAAATATGCATAGAATGAAAGAGAACAATATTGGAATTGAGAAGTAAATGACCATATATTGTATTTTTAGCAAGAAGACACCCTTTTTATCCGATTAGGTGATTTTTTTTTACATGAACAACAAGAAACTTGTTTCTTTATTTCCGACTGACAAACATTGTTTTTCTTTTTATTTAGTTAATTGCATGATGGAAAAATCATGCTAATTATTTATTAGAATCTTCCCTGCTCAGTTGGACTGGCGAGAGAAGTTTACAATATAAAAAACTATGTGAAGGGATATGGGAACCCTCTTTGGTGTCCCATCCTATCCTTCTCTCTTTCTCTCTCTCTCTCTCTCGATCGATCTCTCCCCTCCCACTCTTCCCTACATCCCTCCCTTTATATTTCCACCTCTCTCTCTCTCTCTCTTGATTGATCTCTTCCCTCCCACTCTCCCCTACATACCTCCCTTTATATTTCCCTCTCTCTTCCACCTCTCTCTCTCTCACTAGCTCACTCACTTTCTATCTCTCGCTCCCTCCTTCTCTCCCCCCTCTTCCCCTCTCTACCTCTCTCCATATTTCCCTATGTCTC
>JZKD02S0859965.1:182366-220070 GCA_000966675.3 Picea glauca
CTGATCCGGGATATTTTTGTCAGGTGATTTATTAAAGAACATTATTAAATGAGCATAAACTAAAGTACATCATAAACAAGGAAAATCTCAAAAGGAAAGAGACATAATAATGCAATATGAACACAAAGAACCTGATAACGGAGTTCATCCCTGGTGGACTATGTCTCTGGGTCCTGCTCTCAAATGGGTAGGTCTCTTTATTAACTCCACAAAAGAATTGGGAAAAATACATAAGTATAACTCATTTTGGAGTTAAGCTACAAAATATTTGCTTAGATCATAAAACTAACACCACCACTGCGTTTGAAGCATTATTTTACCTAAAAATATCTGTCTCCATGCCTCGATCTGAGTTTGACACTTTCAGGCCCAAGAGACACCCCTGCCTTGGTTTTCGTTCCTATGTGTCACCTAATAAACCTATCGTGGCCCCCCGCTAAGTGGTATTCAAAACCACATATGGACCCCCATGACATTCTTCATCAAAACCACCAAAGTTTCCAAAGAAAACACAGTGGTTTTTTATCAATGGATTTCAGGAAGACTTTCAACACAAATGAAGGTGAATTAGCCAAATCTGAGACATGGGTTTTTTAGGAATAGCCTAAATTGGGTCGTTGGTGAGAAAATTTACAAAATAATGAATGTTTTTAGAGATATTGTTGTTTTTTCGGAGGGTATATGACCATATTTCGTGTGTGGCCAGATTGGGGTAAAAAAATGTCCAATACGAAATGAGATACACATGCAATTTAGAGGTAGAATGCAATTAATATTGGGCTCGACACTCACCATCTATATCTATTCTAGAAAGACATAACTTCTCAGTTGATGGATCTGTTAGAATAGATTATAGACTGACGGGTTTTTTTTTGTCATAGTGAATGGATTCCTCCCTCAAATAAGTTGATATCCAACTCCATCCATTTAAGGCTGGTGTTAGCGTCGGAATTCACCCCTGGATTGCAGCAGGAGCAGAGCCCGACGCCCATCAGTTTATGTCACGATTTTTTTAATGGGGTGATAAAATGGACGTTAACTCATAATGATGTGGTTCTAACTCTGAAACTAGGCCAAGCATGCATGGGCAAGTGAGGTCTTAGATAACTTCAGACAGTGAGTTGTGGTAAGGGTGAGTAGGGGGAAGACTTGTATCAGAGAGATGCAAAGGTCTGTCATAAACATCAGGTTCCTAACAGACTGTGGAAGAAAACATCTAAACGCAAGATCTTCTTACGCTCAAACACAGAGAACCAGAGAAAACAATAGTGCCACAATAAATCCTTTATCACAACATAATCTCCATAATTCGTGCAAATCAGTCGATCACGAACTCTCTTAGTATAAGATGAAAACTAGATGGAGTAAGAAAGACTGTCTATCATAAAACAAGAAATCTCACATACAGGTGCATAACCAGAGAACTAGAGTGTGTTAAAACTTTACAATTGGGATCTTCGCTCTACCATCGATGCTTACAAAATACAAAGACTGAGTCTATATACTCAGGAAAATTCACCTCACAGAGGCATGCCCAGTCACCTAAGGCTTGGTATCCCTTCAGTCAAACTCGTACTGATATCTTTCTTTAAGTGCCACCTTAACTACGCATGGCTCCTGTAAGGAGGGTAGCTGAGCCATTAAGTGCTCGACTAGCGTGTCCAGACTTCTCTGTCAAGTTGAGGACTTCGGTATGGATTCTTTAAGAAAAATGATACACAGGACCTCTGCGAGAAGGAGGTTCGTCAGATCCTCCATTCCCCTCACTTAATGAATGAAACGAGGTCTCAATCACCCGCTCTTGTTGTAATTTACTCTAGGTGAGAAAAAGTATGGAGATCGGATCCGATGGCGCCTGGAGATCACGACGATCCCCTCTATAACTAAACTCAACACCTTTGGCCTTCTTTACGCAGCTCCTTCCGCTTCCCAAGTGACCATGGGTCGTGACCAAGTGCTCCTTTCCAATTCTCTTTTGGCGTTCGCAAATGGGAAGGAGATATTACTGTAATTTGAAATCGCGACGAGCGAAACGATGAGACGGATCAATCTGGTGCCACGCATCCCCATGGGATATGATGTTCTTGAACTCACCCGATGCTGCTATGGGCCCGGGTCCGGGACTCTCCCAGTATCTCGTGCATCGAAACATGACAGAGCTTCTTTTTGCGCCTTGGAGTCACGATGGGAGAAATGCCGAGATGGCTCAGTTTTCCACCAGGTGTCCCCTTTGGATGGATGGCTGAAAATGCCTTGTGATACCACGGGCCCCACTTTCTACGCTTTCGGCGCTATCAGGGTTCGGGGTTTCGCGATGTTGAACAACATGAAAATCTCACCCCACAAACTCCTGAACGCCGAAACGCCGACGTGACCAGCTCTTGTGACACGCGTCCTTAAGATGAATGGATGAGGAGGCATTCGATATTTAAAGGGGATCCACCCTCGTTTACAGGCTCTCTTGAAGTGATTTGGCACTAGGACCGTGGGTTGAGCTTTTGAAGGGCGCTTATCGGCATTTCGGGGGTCAGGGTTTCAAAAGGTGAAGAGACGGGGAATTTTACCCCTTGAACTCCCGAATGTCGATATGCCAGTATGACTGGACCCTGCGCCACGCGTCACTGGATCGGACTACCCAGATTCAGCCTTGAAATATAGGAGCTTTCCTTGGTGCTATATGTCGGGTAACTTGGTAGCCCCGAGATCCCGATGACCATTGACCTGCTTTCATGGATGAATCTCGGCTGTCGACAACAAAAACTTTCCCGCTCGCTTGACTTGTAACCGAAAATGATATCCTTCCGCTGCTGCGCTTGGGTGTTTCCCGGTCATTTTGCAGACCTGGGTTCTTTTGTGCCTAAGACAAAAATAATCGCTAACATTAGGCTCCATGGGGGACAGAGTCATCCCTGTGATGCTCTAAGAACTCCTTCTGCAACTTCAGTGCCTTGCTATTGGGCTACGGAGTCACTTATTAAGCCGAAAAAATGCAAAAAAGAAAATAAACAGAGAACTAAAGGAAAATATTTACAAAGAAGGGAGTCGTCTGAGGC
The DNA here is from genome assembly GCA_000966675.3 of Picea glauca. NCBI lineage: Eukaryota > Viridiplantae > Streptophyta > Pinopsida > Pinales > Pinaceae > Picea > Picea glauca. The sequence continues at coordinate 185,420 of JZKD02S0859965.1, forward strand.
TCAAATAAAACATTTCTTCAGAAAATGCCCATTCACTAGGCTACTGAAAACCTCCTCACCCTCCAGATCTTGCAACCCATACGTGTTGTTGGAGAAAATCTCAAAGATCTTGCTGTGTTTTCCTTTATCCTGCCTAGGGGCGTCCCACTTAAATACCAAGTCCCCGATCTCAAACTCTTTCTTCCTGAACTTCCTTTCGAAAGCCTGCTTGATCTTTTCCTGGTGACTATGGGCTACAGTCCTCACCTGCTCTCTGATTTGTTGCACCTCTACTATCTGATGAATCCTTCTGATCATATGATCTTTTTCTCCATCATAGTCTTGAAAGAATTTCTCCACAGGTAAGGTGAGCTGAGTAGGAAAAACCGCCTCTGCTCCGTAGACTAGTTGAAAAGGCGAAGTGCCCAGAGATTTCTTCATTGTCACACGATCATCCCATAGAGAAAACTTCAACTTTGAATCCCAGTCCCTTTTGTTGTCTTCCAACAGTCTTTTGATGATCCTTATTAGGCTTTTGTTGGAGGACTCTGCTAAACCATTTCCATGGGGATAGTAGGGGGTGGAGTGAATTAGGGAGATCTGGAACTGCTCACAGAACTTAATTAGAGGCTCAGACTTGAAAGAAGCAGCATTATCGGTGACGATCCTGCTGGGACAGCCAAATCTGGCTATGATATCCTCCAGGAAGCTGATAATTACTTTGTGTGATACACTTCTGGTGGGGACAACCTCTATCCACTTGGTGAAATAATCCGTTGCAGTCAGGATCCATATGTTTTGACCACTTGAGGGAGGATGAATTTCTCCAATGAAGTCCAACCCCCACTATTGAAAAGGTGTTGAAGATACTATAGGCTTCAATGGCAGCGGTTTGAGCTGTTGCTTTCCTTAAAACCTTTGGCACTTGATGCAGGCTCTGATTTCTCAGCAGACATCTGGGAATAAGGTGGGAAAGTAATACCCAACTCGGAGTATTTTGTGAGCTATGGTCTTCCATAAATGATGACCTCCGTAAAGGCCGCTGTGAAAATCAAACATAACCTTCTGGGCCTCTTGCGGGGCCAGGCATATCAAAAATACCCCTAGAGGGTCTTTCCAGTACAAGATTTGGTCAATGAGGCAATATCTGACTACCTTGAGCTTTAAAGCTCTCGCTTTGATTTTACCCATTCCATCGGGGGGATTTAACTCCTACAGGAAGTATAGAATGTCACGATACCAGGTGCAGTCTACCATCGATAAGCCATCTTGAGAGCATTGGCTGGGCAACTCAACTTGCTGAGTTCCTGAGCGAGCGTTGATGAAACTAACTCCCAAGGCTTCACAATTGGATTCAACCAGTATCTTGGCTAGACCTTGCCCCTTAACCAACTTGGTGGGCTTTATTTCCAAGTCAAATTCCAGAATTTTTGCTATCCATTTGCCTCTTCTCCCATCTATGTTTGGCTGTACAAGAATGTCGTTTATGGAAGCTGAAGGAACGTATGATGTCACCTTCGAATGGAAGATGTAGATCCTGAAACCTTTGATGGATTTCACTAAGGCATAGGCCTGCTTCTCCATGATATCATACCTGGTCTCTGCATCTCTTAATGCCTTGCTGAAGAAGGAGATGGGTTGCTCATGCCCCTCCTCGTTTTTCTGCAACAAGACTGTCGCTACTGTATCAAAAGAAGCAAAGGAGAAAATTAGGAATTATTTGGAATAGTTAGGATTGATCAGCACATGTGTCTCAGTCAATGCCATTTTTATTTGGTCAAAAGATGCCCTGGGCTCAGCGGTCCATTTCACTTCATTTCCCTTCTTGAGCATGGCCATGATGTGTTTCACTAGCTCGATAAAATTTGAGACAAACCTCCTTAGAAAATTAATTTTCCCCAAAAAGGCTTGAACCTCTTTTTTAGACCTGGGAAGTGATAAGGTTTGAATTTCTTCTACCCTACTAGGATCAATCTTCACTCCCTCTGCTGATACTATATGGCCTAATAACTCCCCCTCCTTCATAGCAAATAGGGACTTTTTGGGATTTAGGGAAAGAAAAAATCTTCGGCACTTCGAGAAAACTCTCCTTAAGTGGCAACGGTGCTCCATATCACACCTGGAGAAGACCGTGATGCCATCTAGGTAGATCACTACAATCTGGTCCATTTCTTTGATGAAGGCTATATCCATGGCTCGTTGAAATGTTGCTCCTGCATTCATTATCCCAAATGGAATTTTGGCATACATGAATGTGCCCCAAGGAGTGGTGAAGGTTGTCTTCTCTCTGTCCTCAGGCATGACTGATATCTGATTATAGCCAGAAAAATCGTCAATCATGGAAATCCTACATGCAACGGTTACCCTTTGCAATATGTGCTCCATGTTAGGCAGGGGATACTTGTATTTCTTTGAGCTCCTGTTCAGGTTCCTGAAGTCGACAAAAAGCTTGATTTCTCCAATTTTCTTTCTTATGGGAACCAAATTGGCTACCCATTCAGAATATCTCAACGGGACAATGATCCGGGCTTCTAACAACTTCTTCACTTCTTTCTCCATGACAGGCAACAACATAGGGTTTATCTGTGTTAGCTTCTGCCTGAATGGCTTAGCCTCTTCCTTTAGTGGGATCTTGTGTTAAATGACGGATGTATCATACATTTTGAGGTCTTCGTATGTTCATGCAAACACGTCAACAAATTCTTTCAGCAACTAAGTATATTCGACCCTCTGCTCTGTGGTCAAACTGCCTGACAGCTTGACAAACTTGAGCTCCTCCGGTGTGCCCATTTTGCACTCAGCTGTATCAACATCTTCATTCACAACTCTACCCTTTACTTCCACATCATTCCCACCGAACAATCTTTCCAACGGGACTAGTCCCCCCGGAATGTGATTGCTAGGTAGTTGAATAATCCGGTGGTTATCAATTTCTTTTAGAAACACCTCAGGGTGAGGGCCATATTCTGTGTCAGGATCCTGATCGATGTGCAACGCAAAAAATTCATCCACGGATCGGAGAAATATTTCAATTTCCTGATCATCTTCGAATACCTTCCAATGCTTGACGTTGTCCGGTACAGAGGGCCTATATTTTATTTCAACATCAGAGTTGACTATGGACGGTAGAGAAACTTTCAGCAAGTTGGCTGAGACAGCTAAAGAATCGGCCACAGCATTATCCTCCCTCAGAATAAAAGAGATATTAAAAGCTGAGAAGAAATTTTCAATTAGGTCCCATGCTTCATTCCTATAATTTCTGAGTCGAGGGTTCTTAGCTTGATAAGCGCTTCTGATCTGTTGGACCGCCAACTCTACATCTTCGAACACTGCTATCTCCTGAATTCCCATTTCCCTTGTAGATATTAATCCTAGAACAAGGGCTTCATACTCTTCCACATTGTTGGTGGTTTCAAATTCTAATTTGTATGACAGAGATACAGTTTCCTGGGCAAGTGACACAAAAAACACCCTAGCACCAACGCCTTCCCTGGAACAGGCTCCATCAAAAAACATTTTCCAAACGGGGGTGATGGAAGGAGGAAGTTCGCGAGGAGAAGTGGGTTTCTTGCTGAGTTCAAGAGGAGGCTCAAGAGCATGAGTGAGTTGCAATAAACTGGAACCTAAATTAGTGTCCAAGGCGAGAATGGGATGGTTGGTAGGATTAGCTTCATCACTGATTATATAGGCCAATCAGGCTTCCCTATATAGCCTTCTATGCTCTCCTCTGAACACTGGGATAGTAGCATATGTGAGGTCCATCTGCAAGGTTCCCCCCAATATTTTTATCCAATATCTTGACAACAACATACCAAACTTGGGGGGACATCAGCCACTACAATATCCATGACCACACTTTTCATGGGAAACTGAAACAAGGTCACGACCAGGTATTTGATAACCCCGAGACATTCAACTTTCCTGGAGTCAAAAGAATAGAGGTCATGATAGGCCCGAGTGACTTCTAGCCCTAATTCTTCCATGACAGTTTGGGGCATGAGGTTGTGATAAGTCCCTGAATCCATCAAGCAGTTGTGCAATACCTTGTCATGTATGTTCAAGGAAGTGTAGAAGGGAGGGGATGAGTCATTCCTATCTTCTACCATAGGACCTAAAATAACTATAGGATTTTCATCTTTCAAATTGATGGAGTCTGTGGGAAGGCTGAAGACCTCAGAATGTAAAATATTAGAGAATCGTTTTTTGAACCCTTCATGTTTAATCAATTCTGTCAGGGGCACAGGGATTCTGATTTTTTGAATTTCATGCTCGAAATTAAAAGAAGATGAGAGCTTTGGGATTTCTCTTATTTCAGGAGAATGACTCTAGATAATGGGAGAGAGGGGTTGGGTCTTCTTACCTCTATGACTATCTGCTACTTCATCGGCAGGTTTCTCTGTCCTGGTGGATTGCTTAGGAACGTCAGGCACTTTAGTCTTTTTCTTTGACCTCAGATCATATCTGCCTGGGCTGCCACTAGCCTTGTCTCCCTTGCTTAATTCATTTAGCTGACTGTCCATAAGAGACTCCTCATAGGCTGATTGAGTGAGATGAGGGAAAGGAGGAGTGTCTCCGAAGCAATGGATTTCAGGATCAATTTCATCTGCTTCTCCTTCTTCCCTCTCAGCCACAAAATTGTTTTGAAAATGGGCCTGAATTTTCTGGTCTTCTTTGTCTCGTCCCTTCTCTCTTTGCACATTCGGGGGAGTAAAATTATTTGGCCTCCTAAAACCTCTTTTATTTTAGGCGTTCTGAGGTCCCTTGTATGCTTTCCTGCCTTCCACCCTCATTCTCTCCATCTCTGCAAATAGAGACTTCACCATCTTGGTCAATTCATCCACTTGAGGGTGAGTCACCAATGATCCAGAAGTTGACGCTTCCGACCTTCCCTTTCTTCTGTCTTCATTGACCTTGTTTCTCAATCTGTCAGCCTCTAATACATTGGATTCCACTTCTATGGCCGCATGTTGCATTTGAGCTAAGGAGGTGGCTCTTCTTTCCCTCAATAACATATAGAAATTGGGGCCAAATGCACTAGCATAAGAAATCTTGGTCGAGGCTTCTGAAGGCTTTATTTCGGCAGGAATTTTATTATACATCTTATTAAATCTTTTTAAGAAGTCAGAGACAGACTCTCCATCCATCTTCTTCAAAGATCCAAACTCTGTCATGTAATACATGAAATCCTTCCTATCTCTCCACTGCCTTAGGAAAGCACTATCTAGAGCTTCAATCCCAGCAATAGATCCTAGAGCCAATCCTCTAAACCACTTCCTCACCTCGCCAGCCAGGCTCTGGATGAAGACTCTCATCCAGACATCTTCATTTTCAATGTTGAGGTTGTCTGCATAACTGTAGAAAGCAGCCAGGTGCTCTTCAGCAGTTATGTCTCCTTCCCCAGTGAACTTGGGCATGTATTTCAAGTAATCCCCAGCAGGAAGAGGATTCATAGGATGAGGTAGGACTAAAGGAGCATATCTAGCAACAACTATGGCATCCATTCTATTCAGAGGGGGATTAGCACCAACCATAGGAATATTAGGTGGAGGAGAACTGGGAGGAGAAGGATTTCATGAGGGGGCTACCGAGAATGAGTCTCGAAGTGGAGTGGGAAACAAGAGAGGATTTGAGGAGAAGGCTAACGAGCTCAAGTCAGTCGGCGCTTCTCTTTGCACAGGAGTAGTAAATATAGGAGTAGGGAAATCTTCTATGGTCCCGAGTCTATGCCAAGGTACATCTTCAGGGGATAGGGGAGTGACAAGGTCTTGCCCCTCCAGTCCCATACCAGGAGAGGAAAACTCAACAGGAACACTCCCAAAATTTAGGAAATGGGAAACTTCATAAACAGGTTTGTCAAGACTCTAAAGAGGAGAAAAAGGAGTTCCCATAGAAGGATATGGTGGATTACCTATTTCGGTGGTGGACGCTTCTTCTTCAGAGGCCCTTCCCTTTCTGAGCATTGCTTCTGGATCTGTTTCAGGTGTAGCTAAAGGCAACTGTGGATGAGACCATGTATGCCTACCTATGAAAGCCACAATTAATAGAGCAGGTTCTCCCCAGCGGAGTCGTCACAATGGAGTCGCCAAGTGCACAGTAGTAATCTTGATCATTCTGATATCTGATGCACCTTCAGAATCAGTTAATCGTTGTCGTTCAATATCGGGGAAAATATTCAACTTCGTCCCCGGCAGCGGCGCCAGAAATGTTAGCGTCGAAAGTCACCCCTAGATTGAAGAAGGAGCAGAGCCCGACGCCCATCAGTTTATGTCATGATTTTTTTAATGGGGTGATCAAATGGAGGTTAACTCACAATGATGTGTTTCTAATTCCGAAACTAGGCCAAGCATGCATGGGCAAGTGAGGTCTTAGATAAATTCAGACAGTGAGTTGTGGTAAGGGTGAGTAGGGGGAAGACTTGTATCAGAGAGATGCAAAGGTCTATCATAAACATCAGGTTCCTAACAGACTGTGGAAGAAGACATTTAAACGCAAGATCTTCTTATGCTCAAACGCAGAGAACCAGAGAAAACAATAGTGCCACAATAAATCCTTTATCACAACATAATTGCCATAATTCGTGCAAATCAGTCGATCATGAACTCTCTTAGTATAAGATGAAAACTAGATGGAGTAAGAAAGACTGTCTGTCATAAAACAAGAAATCTCACATATAGGTGCATAACCAGAGAACTAGAGTGTGTTAAAACTTTACAATTGGGAGCTTCGCTCTACCATCGATGCTTACAAAATAAAAACAATGAGTCTATATACTCAGGAAAATTCACCTCACAGAGGCGTGCCGAGTCACCCAAGGCTTGGTTTCCCTTCAGTCAAACTCGTACTGATATCTTTATTTAAGTGCCACCTTAACTATGCATGGCTCCTGTAAGGAGGGTAGTTGAGTCATTAAGTGCTCGGCTAGCGTGTGCAGACTTCTCTGTCGAGTTGAGGACTTCGGCATGGCTTCTTTGAGAAAAAAAATACACAGGACCTCTGCGAGCAGGAGGTTTGTTAGATCCTCCATTCCCCTCACTTAATGAATGAAAGGAGGTCTCAACTACCCGCTCTTTCCGTCATTTACTCTAGGCGAGAAATAGTATGGAGATCGGATCTGATGGCGCATGGAGATCGCGACAATCCCCTCTGTAACTAAAATCGACACCTTTGGCCTTCTTTACACAGCTCCTTCCGCTTCCCAAGTGACCATGGGCCGTGACCAAGTGCTCCTTTCCAATGTGCTTTCGGCGTTGGCGAATGGGAAGGAGCTATTCATGCAATTTGAAATCAAGACGAGTGAAACGCCGAGATGGCTCAATCTGGTGCCATGCATCCCCCTGGGATATGATGGTCTTGAACTCACCCGACGCTGCAGTGGGCCCGAGACCGGGACTCTCCTAGCATCTCGTGCATCGGAACATGACGGAGCTACTTTTTGCGCCTTGGAGTCACAATGGGCGAAATGCTGAGATGGATCAGTTTGTCGCCAGGTGTCCCCTTTGGATGGACGACTGAAAATGCCTTGTGATACCACGGGCCCCACTTTCTACGCTTTCAGCGCTATTAGGGTTCGGGGTTTCGCGATGTTGAACAACATGAAAATCTCACCCCACAAACTCCCGAACGTCGAAACGCCGACGCGGCCAGATATTGCGACACGCGTCCTTAAGATGAATGGATGAGGAGGCATTTGATATTTAAAGGGGAGCCACCCTCGTTTACAGGCTCGCTTGAAGTGATTTGGCACTAGGACCATGGGCCGGGATTTTGAAGGGCGCTTATCGACATTTCGGGGTTCGGGGTTTCGAAAGGTGAAGAGACGGGGAATTTTACCCCTTGAACTCCCGAATGCCGATATGCCAGTATGACTAGACCCTGCACCACGCGTCACTGGATCGGACTACCCATATTCAACCTTGAAATATAGGAGCTTTCCTTGGTGTTATATGTCAGGTAACTTGGTAGCCCCGAGATCTCGATGACCGTTGACCTGCTTTCATGGATGAATCTCGGCTGTCGACAACAAAACCTTGCCCGCTCGCTTGACTCGTAACCGGAAAGGAGATCCTTCTGCTGCTGCGCTTGGGTGTTTCCCGGTCATTTTACAGACCTGGGTGTTTTTGTGCCTAAGACAAAAATAATCGCTAACAGCTAGAGAAGAGAATCGATTTAGATTCATATTGAAGACCAAAGAGATGTACTCACAATTTTGGAAAGCGAGAAAGAAGGTTGGGGTTTGAAGAGTTTTTATTTGAATTTATGACTATGGCCATGATGATGATACTTGCAAATATGACAAGTCAAATTTATTTCTTGATCAACAATTTTAACAAGGCCAACTATATATCCATCGTCTACAAGCTTACTCGCCAAATATAGCATTATGTCACTCTAGAGTTGCTTGGATCAAGTGAATTTATGAAAGGAAAATCTTTTAGATACTTTTATCCTCAACCACCCTCAATGAAAATGTTGAGATGTTTATAACTAGAATGATCCAAATTGAAAATTAGAGGTTTGTGAAAGAAGAGGATTTGTCTTTAGGTGTTATTAACAATGTTTTGTGAAATGCCCAAATGAACTTGCAAAACTTGAGTTATTAAAAGACATAATTTTCCCACTAGCAAAGAATCTTTAACAGACAATAAAGTTTGTTCACATAAGAGAAAGTGCAAGTAGGTTGCATAGAATGTTAGAGGTAGAGGGTCAAAAGTGCACCTCCATGCAAGATCATTTCAAATTGGACCTCCCTAGAGTTTAATCTACAGACAAACATGACTATGACTTATCACATGTGTTGTTACCAGAACCAAGAACAATTTTGCACAAAGAAGAAAGGTAACAATCCTCGACATCAACTTTATCATTTTATATTTTATCTTCATAAAAATGTTTCTACACAAAAATCTTGAGAAAGTGGAGGTTGTACTGGGCCCATCTTTAGGACCGGTATGTTTCCCCATGTAGGGAAGAAATTCTTCCATCTACTCATGCAACTCTTAGAAACCTTCTATTATCATGTAGATTCTCAAAGCATTTTAAAGGCGACTTAATGCCCAAGGAAAATGATTAACACTCTCTGGTCTCTTTCAGTGGTCATCTGAAATACAAAGGAAGGAGGAGGTTTCGCTTATAGTTTTGGAGTGGAAGTTGGTAATTGTGAAAAATGAACTATGTGTACGACATGAAATCAGAGGGACAGTTTGTTTAGCACTGGTTGGCTTAACACAAAAATAACAATTAGCATTGTTGTAAAGTCTGGGTAAATCTTTAGATCTATATAAATATATAAATTTGGTTGGGCATGTAGTTTTGATTGATGATTGTTACAAATGTGGAAAATCTTGGTTGTAATGGTAAAAGGTCAATTGTGGGTGTAGGTCAATTTAAAACATTTGTCACAAACCTATGTTCAAATATTATAGATAAAAGTGGGTCAAATAAACAAATATTACATTGTCACCATTGTTGGACTTTTGTATTTGGACAGGTAGTAACCAAAGAAAAAAAATCAAGGTTACAAACCAATTTTATAGAAAAAGGGGCAACACATGAAGTAGAAGTGTCAAAAGCTCCAAAATCCTTTTCAAACATAATTTTATTTTGGAAAATTTGTTCCATATTTCAAGGCAATAGTTAGGCAATTATTTCCAGATTTGGAGGTATCAACTTAGTATTCAAAAGATTATAAAATAAGTAGTTTAAGACAAAAGGAGGGATTAGTAGGTTAGGAGATGGAGATAAGATAACACTGAGTCTTTTGTAACCAAACATGTAAGGATATTTTAAATATTTTCATATCATAAAGATCAATCCATGGATTCATTGCTCAGTCCAATTAGAGCCTTGTTTTTTTGTTTTTTTATGTATTAAACTTCTTCAAATGTCATAATTGTTTCCTCTTTCCTTTTGCAGTAAGATTAATGTTAGGGTTAGAAGTGTAGCAATTTGGTACAACCTTCATTGTTGCAAATAATAAAGGAATCATTAAAGATCACAGATTTCCATACATATGTTGTAAGCATTCACTAGACCTAAGTCTTCATTATCAAGCCTTATGAGTAAGAGATGAAGTATTTTTTTTCTTCTCATACAATAATAATCATAACCCTCATATGTTTTATGTGCATTCACTTTTCGATTGTTGGATTCATCATTGACAATTCCCAACAAATCGTCTATTCTTCATCTCAGAGTGATAGAGATTGATCTTTCCCTCTATTATGTTTGAGATTTATATGTTTTCTTATCATTCTTCCACCTTTCATACTCATATTTTGTTCTCTAACCATTGAGACTCTGTTCACAATGGATTAAGTCCTCTTATCCGAGAGGTTTACAACCTATTTTCCAGTCTATTGTTTTTTATCCTCCCTAGTTATCCTTTTCTTTAATTGATCCATATTTGGAACTTGAGCTTAATGATAAGAGTTGTTTCTTGGTGACAACGGGCAGCCAACTGTTTTAATTTGATGAGGGAGCCCCCTGTAACTAAAAGGTTCAAATTGCAGTCAAAAGAAGGTTTTGAGATGCCTTGAAATTGTTCCTAAACAGGCAGGAAACATCTCAGGAACAACAAAAATGAGAATGATGATGATGACAACGACAACGACAATGAAAATGATGATAACGACGACGAGGACGACAATGGTTATTATGGTGTTGACAATGGCGATGATGGAAGTGATGACAATGGAAATGACAATGATGATGACAATGAAAATGACAATGATGATGACAATGACAATGACAATGGGAATGACAATGATGATGATGACGACGAAGATGACAATGATGATGACAATGATGAAAATGACGATGAGGATGAAGAGGAGGAGGACGATGATGACATTGTTGATTATGGTGATGAAAATGATGATGACGACGACGATGATGATGTCAATGATGATGGTGATGATGACGATGATGATGAAGACATTGAAAATGATGACAATGATGACAATGATGGTGATGGTGACGATGACAGTAATGACAATGATGACGATGATGAAAATGATGACAATGATGATGATGATGATGATGATGACTATGGCGATGATGATAATGACGATGATGATGACAATGACGATGATGATGATGATGAAGATGGAAATGATGAATATAATGATGACGATGATGATGATGATGAAGATGGAAATGATGAATATAATGATGACGATGACGATGATTATGATGATTATGATGACGACGATGATTACAATGATGATGGTGATGACCATGGCCTTTTCACGATGATGACGATGACAACAATGATGATGATTACGGTGATGAAAATGAAAATGATGATGATGACAACGATGATGATGATGAAAACAATGAATATGATGATGATGACAATGACGAGGATGATGACAATGATGATGATGATGATGATGATGGAAATGACAATGACGATGATGATGATGACAATGTTAATTATGGTGATTATGGTGATGATAATGACGACAACAAAGACAATGATGACAATGATAATAACGATGATGATGATGACGATGAAGACCGTGATGACAATGGAAATGACGATGATGATGGCAATGAGAATGATGATGACAATGACAATGACAATGACAATGACAATGGCAATGAGAATGAGAATGAAAATGGAAATTATGATGATGATGATGATGATGATGATGATGATGACGACGACGACAATGATGATGATGGCAATGATGACGATGATGATGATGAGGAGGAGGAGGATGATGATGACAATGTTTATTATGGTGATGGCAATGATGACAATGACAATGTTTATTATGGTGATGGCAATGATGACAATGACAATGATGATGATGACGACAATGACGATGGTGATGATGATAATGATGATGATGATGACGATGATGATGACAGTGGTGATGATGATGATGATGATGATATAAATGGTAGTGATGACAATGATGAAAAGGGAAATGATGATGATGATGATGAAAATGACATTGATTATGACAATGACAATGATGGTGATGATGATGATGACAATGATGATCATGATGATGATGATGAGGAAAAGGAGGACGATGAAAACAATGTTGATTATGGTGATGACATTGAAAACGATGACAATGATGATGAAGATGATGATAACGATGATGACAATGAGGATAATGATGATGATGATGATGACAATGATAATCATGATGACAATGTTGATAATGATGATGATGATGATAACGATGATGACGACGATGATAATGATGATGGCGATGACCATGGAAATGATGATGATGATGATGAGGACGATGATGAGGAGGAGGAGGATGACAATGATGATGATGAAAATGATGATGATGAGGAGGAAAACAATGACAATGGTCATTATTTTGATGACAATGAAGATGACGACAATGATGATGACGATGATGGCGGTGATGACAATGATGTTGACAATGATAATGATGATGAAAATGACGATGTCAATGATGATGATAATGAAGAAAAAAATGATTATGATGACAATGACGATGATGACAACAATGATGATGATGATGACAGTGATGAAAATGGAAATTATGATGATGATGATAATGACAATGATGATGAAAATTACAATGATGATGAGTGTTAGCACCAGAAGTCAATCCTGGATTGCAACAGGAGTAAGCCTGATACCCATCAGTTTTATATGTCACGATGATAAATTGGGGTGGTTGAATGGGTGCAGACCCAGGAGGATATCGCTTTAACTCAAAAAACTAGGCCAGGCATGCATGAGTAGGTGAGGTCTTGATCTAACTTTAGTCAATAATTTGAATTTAAAATGAGCAAAGGGAAGAGTTGGTGAGATTGGTGAACAAGACTACTATGGGCATCAGGACTTCTAGCATCTTGAAGAAGAAAAACAAGACACTAAAATGTGCCAAGATGACACAGCCACAACAACACAGTGATCAAACCTACTTCACAATGCTACCGTAACAGATCGACTGGATCTTCCAATTTTGAACTATTCAGTGTAAGAGGGAGAAAATAACATAGGAAACTGCCTAAAACTGGTGATAATATTTCTATGATCAAACATACATCACAACAATACAAATACCCTCGACTGGATCCTCCAATTCCGAGTGTTTTAACATAGTTGTTTACAAAGATACGAAAATAAGTTGACTTTGATTAAACAAGAAGTCTCAAATACAGATACATAACCAGAGAAACCAATGCTTCATCAAAACTTTACAATATGGGAGCCTAGCTCAACCATCAACCCTTACAAAAACATAAAAAAATAGTATATATACTTAGAGAAACTCACCATTGACAGTAGGAGAGTTGTTGAGCCATTAAATTCCAATTTAACGTGCGCAGGATCTTCTTGTCTGAGGGGAACATCAGATTGGCTCTTGCAGGGGGACCTGCACACAAGGGTACCACGGGCTGACTCCTCCATACCTTCCACGCATTCCATTTATGGATTGAGCTAAGGTTTCAACCACCTGCTCAATATTCATTACATGATTTCCTCCTTGGAGAGTGGTCGAGACTATAGGAACAAGAGACGACCACGTACATGCTCTCCAAGGCTCAGAGACTGGCCTCCTTTCTTCTGGCTCCACCCTTAATATAACCCAGGGCCATGACCCCATGCCTATCTTTAAAGGAAGTTTGGGAATTCTCCTACCTGGAATTCTCATTCCTGTGCTTTCGAAATCCCCGACACTGAATCCTGCGACATGTTCAAATGACTACCACCTATCCACATGGATCGACGATCCAGATCTCCTTTTATTGAATGACCATGATCGCCCGCTGCTCAACGAGTGCTTAAATTCAACTAACCCCTGCTTTCCAACCTTTCTACCTCGAGACCAGCTGCTAGGACCATGGGCCCAACCTGGAGGCACGTTCGCAAATCGGCGATTCCCAATGCAATGGGAGGAGTGGCCCTTCAACTTTCAAAGTCCCGGTGGCCGAAATCACTATGGGGAAAACTTATGTTAGCCCTATCCCTTTAGCTCTATCATATGGGCTTCCAATATGATCTAGGGCCTAAGGTTTTATCCCTAGGGGATCAACTTTTAGAAGTAACAGAGGAATTCAGGGCTGATCTCTTCCTGGCATATTGACAGGGAAGGACTAGTCGATCGAGAAGGATGGTCACAAATGAAAGAGAAAGACATGCATAGATGGGAAAGAAAAACCATGATCGATCGACATAAGGGGATAAGATAAGAAAAATTACAGACATGGGAGAAAACACAGATCCCCAAGGTCTTGACAGGAATATGTGATAACATTAGGCTCCATGGGGGATGGCAGGCTCCCTGTGAGCTGCCAAGAATGCGCAGCTCCAATGCCTTGTTGTTGGTTTGTGGATTCTTTATTAAAACTGAAAAAAAGTAGGAATACAATATTTACAAACATATGGGAGAGCCACTCATGGCTCAAATAAAACACTTCTTCAGGAAATGCCCATTCATAGGGACATTAAAAACCTCCTCACCCTCCAAATCCTGCAACCTGTAAGTATTATTTAAAAACACTTCAAATATTTTGAAGGGCCCAATCCAGAGGGCTTCAAACTTGTCGTGATTTCCTCTGTCCTATCTAGGTGCATCCCATTTAAGCACTAGATCTCCCAGCTGGAAATCTTCTTTTTTCGCCCTTCTGTCAAAGGCTTGTTTGATCCCTTGTCGATGGTTATGAGATCTGTCCACCACCTGCTCTCTGGTCTGTTGCACTTCCACCAATTGATGGGTCCTTCTGATCATATCATCGAGATCTCCTTGATAATCCTAAAAGAATTTTTCTACAGGTAGAGCCAACGGAGAAGGAAAAACAACTTATGTCCCATAAACAAGTTGGAAAGGGGATATGCTTAGGGACCTTTTTGTTGTCACTCGATCAACCCACAGAGAGAATTTAAGATTTGAATCCCAGGCCTTCTTATTGTCTTCTAACAGTCCTTTAATGAGCTTGATCATACTTTGGTTAGAGTAGTATGTCAGTCCATTGCCTTAGGGATAATAAGGAGTGGAGTGAACTAATGAAATCCCAAACTGCTCACAGAACTTGACTAAGGCTCAAACTTGAAGGAGGTCGCATTATCAGTGATAATTCTATTGGGACAACCAAACCTCACTATGATATCCTCTAGGAATCTGAAGACTACATTGTGAGAAGCGCTTCTTGTGGGGATATATTCTATCCATTTGGTGAAATATTCTATGGCAGTTAGGATCCACCTGTGCTGACCACTTGAAGGAGGATGAATCTCCCCAATAAATTCTAGGCCCCATTGTTGAAAGGGTCATGAAGCTACCACAGGCTTTAGAGGTAGGGACTTGAGTTGTTGCTTTCCTGAGAATATTTTACATTTGATACAGGCTCTAATCTTTCTGCAGACCTCAATGAATAAATTGGGCCAGTAGTACCCATCCCTGAGAATTTTGTAGGATGTGGTCTTCCAAAAATGGTTTCCCCCACATAAGTTGTCATGAAACTCAAACATAATATTTTGGGCCTCCTGTGGGTCTAGACATCTCAGAAGCACTCCTAGAGGGTCTTTCCAATACAAGACCTGGTCAATGAGGTAGTACCTAATTGCTTTGAGCTTTAAATCTCTTGCCTTGATTTTTCCCATGCCATCAGGGGGCCTTAACTCCTGCAGGAAATGTATAACATCTTTATACCAAGTGCATCCTACCAATGGAGGGTTGTCTTGAGAGATGCCATCAGACAACTCATCCTACTAAATTTATGAGCAAGTGTTGATGAAGTTAATCCCCAACGCTTTACAATTAGATTCATCCAACAACTTGGCTAAACCCTAGCCTTAATTATTCTGGTGGGTTTTATTTCAAGATCAAACTCAAGGATTTTGGCAATCCACTTGCTCCTTCTCCCATCTATGTCAGGCTGAATGAGAATGTCCTTCACAGAAGATAAAGGAACGTATGCAATGATTTTTGAATGAAAAACATAGACTCTGAAATATTTAAGGGCCTTCACCAATGCATAGACTTGCTTCTCCATGATGTCATATTTGTTATTTGCATCTCTCAATGCTCTGCTGAAAAATGAAATGGGATGCTCCAGACCTTCTACATTCTTTTGTAGTAAAACAATTGCCACTGTGTCAGAGGAAGCAAAGGAGAAAATCAGAAAATCCTTTGAGTAATCAGAACTGATAAACAAAGGTGCTTCGGTGAAGGCCTTCTTGATTTGTTCAAAATATTCTATGGACTCAACAGTCCATTTAACCTCATTTTCCTTTCTCAACATGGATGTTATAAGTTTTACCATCTCATCAAAGTTAGAAACAAATCTCCTCAAAAAAATATTTTTCGCCAAGAAAGACTGGATTTCTTTCCTGGATCTCGGGAGTAACAGTGTTTGGATTGCTTCAACTCTTCTAAGATCAATCCTAACCCCCTCATTTATTACTATATTCCCCAATAAGTTCCCTTCCTTCATGGCAAATATTGATTTCTTGGGATTTAAAGAGAGACCAAACCTTCTGCATTTTAAGAAAACCCTTCTCGGATGACAACAATGTTCTCTGTCTGATTTGGAGAAGACTGTGATGTCATACAAATAGATGAACACAAATTTGTCCCTTTCTCCAATGAAGGGTATGTCCATGTCTCGTTGAAAGGTCGATCCTACATTCATTAACCCAAAGGGAATCTTGGCATACATGAATGTGCCCTGAGGAGTGGTGAAGGTTGTCTTTTCTCTGTTTTCAGGTAAGACGAAAATTTGGTTATAACTGGAAAAATCGTCAATCGTGGAAATCCTCGATGCACCATTTACCCTTTGTAGAATATGTTCCATTTTAGGAAAGGGGTAATTGTCTTTCTTTGAGATTCTATTTAGGTTTCTAAAATCGACACAGAGTCTGATTTATCCACTCTTATTTCTCACTAGGACCAAGATGGCCACCCACTTTGAATACCTCAAAGGCACAATGATCTGATCATCCAACAACTTATTCATCTCTCTCTCCATGATAGGAAACAACATAGGATTAATCTATCTTAATTTATTCCTAAATGGTTTGGCCTCTTATTTCAATGGGATCTTATGCTCTATGACAACTATGTCATATGTTCTGAGATCTTCGTAGGTCCAGGCGAACACATCATCAAACTGCTTTAAAATCTCAACATACTCGACCCTTTGCTCCTTGGACAGTCGACTTGACAGATTGACATGCCTAGGATCCTCCTCTGTACCAATGTTAGATATGTTAGCCTCATCAACCAGCTTCTTAGATTTTACTGCCATGTCATTATTGTCAAAGATATTCTCCAAGGGGACTAGTCCCTTTGGAATGCGATTGCTTGGTAACTACATTATGTGATGATTAGCAATCTTCTCTAAAAATACATCATCATGTGTGTTACTCTCAGTATCATGATCTTGGTCTATATGTAATGCGAACAATTCATCAATGGCTTTCAGGAATCTTTTCATCTCAATATCATCCTCAAATACCTTCCAGTGCTTGACATTGTCGGGTATAGAGGGTCTATATTTTACTTCTATATCATATCTGAGCTTTGGTGGCAAGGGAACTTCAAAATTACTCATTGAAACAACCAGAGAGTCGGCCACTGCATTCTCTTCTCTAGGATTGAATGAAATTTTGAAAGCCATGAAAAGTTGTCTATTAAATCCCACACTTCATTCCTATAAGATATGATCCTCGGATGCTTGGTCTGGTAAATATTCCTGACTTGTTTTACAACCAACTTGGCATCCCCAAACACAGATATTTATTTGACTCCCATGTATGTTGCAACCCTCAAACTCAACACAAGAGCTTCGTACTATGTCACATTATTGGTAGTTTAAAATTATAATTTGTAGGACATGGGTACGGTCTCTTGAGTTGGTGAGATAAACACCATTCCAACACCAACACCTTCCTTGGAGGAGGCTCCATCAAAGAACATTTTCCAAATAGAGGTAATCAAAAGGGGGATTTCACAGAGAGTAATGAGATTTCTGACTTCAAAAGGAGGCTCGTGGGAATTGGTGAGTTGCAGCAAGCTAGATCCTAAATCGGTATCCAGGGCAAAGATAGGATGATTGGTGGGGTTTGCCTCATCACTGATAATGTAGACCAGTTGAGCTTCTCTATATAGTATCCTATGCTCCCCTCTGAACACTGAAATAGTATCATATGTGAGGTCCATATTTAATGTTCCCCCAAGTCTTTTTATCCAAGATATTGATAATAGCATACCGAACTTACGGGGCACATAAACTACCACAATGTCCATGACCATACTTTTCATGGGCAACTGAAACAAGGTCACGACCAGATCTTTGATTACCCCAAGACACTACACCCTTCTTGAATCGAAAGAGTACAAATTGTGGTAAGCCTTAGTGACTCCCAGCTTGAGTTCTTCCATGACATTTTTGGGCATGAGATTATGAGATGCGCCAAAATCCATCAAACAGTTATGCAACACCTTATCATGAATGTTCAGGGACGTATATATGGGAGGGGATGAATCATCTCTATATTCTACCATAGGGCCTAAGTTGACTGTCGGATTTTCATATTGGAGGTTCATTGAGTCTGTGGAATGGCAGGAAGGCTCGGACTCTGAGATAGGGTCTTTGACTATTGGCGAGATATTTTGAGCTTTCTTTTCCTTGCTATAATTCGTTACACCTTTAGCAGGATTTTCTGCAATGAGGGGCCGATCAGGGGTGTCTAACTTCCCCTCTTTCTTATTTGACCTGAGATTATATTTATTGGGATTGCTATTATTATCTTTCTCCCCCCTACTCAGCTCATTTATTTGACTGTTCATGAGGAACTCCTTGTAGATAGACTGAATTAAATGGAGAAAAAGGGAGGTGTCTCCAATCCAATGAATTTCGGGGTCAATATCTTCCTCTTCCCTCTCCTCATCATCAACGAGGTTATTTTGGAGAGGGGTTTAAATCCTCTGGACATCTCTATCTTTTTTCCTTTGTTCCCTTGGCATAATTTGAGGGACATTGTTATTCAACCTCTTGAAAGTTCCTCTGTTGTCAACATTTTGGGGATTTTTGTACACAATATTCCCTTCTAATTCCAACCTTTCCATCCTAGCCAAAAGTGATTTAAGTATCTTGGTTACTTCATCCATTTGAGGGGGGAGGGCAGAGAAACCTAAAGTGGAGGTTTCAGGTCTCTGCCTGGGTATGTCCCTATCAATCTTATTTCTGAGTCGAGAAACAGCCAATATATTAGACTCTACTTCTACAGCCACATATTGCATATGAGCCAGGGAAGTGGATCTTATTGTAAATCTTGTTGAACCTTTTGGAGAAGTTAGAGATAGATTCTCCCTATTTTCTCTTTAGGGACCCAAACTTTGTGATATAATACATGAAATCCTTTTTATCCCCCCATTGTCTCAGGAAGACACTATCCAAAGCCTCAATCCCATCGATAGATCCAGGAGGCAAGGCCCTGAACCCTTTTCTAGCCTCACCTTCAAGGCTATGAACCAAAATCCTCATCCACATGTCTACATGCATGATGACATGATGATCTATAAAACTGTAAAAGGCCTCAAGGTGTTCCTCTGCGGTTATGTCTCCTTTGCCTGTGAACTTGGGCAACTGTTTAAGGTAGCCATCTGCTGGGAGGGAATTAAGAGGCTGAGGAAAAATAAGGGGGGCATACCTAGCTACTATTATGGTCTCAATTCTAGTCATAGGGGGATTTTCTCATGCCATAGGGACAATAAGTGGAGGAGAACTAAGAGGGGAAGGCATTCGGATAGGGGAGACTGGGATTGAGCTTCGACGAGGATTTAGAGAAAAGGTTACAGGGTTTGAGAGCTCAGGATATTCTTTGTGAGTAGTTGATCCAGGTGGCCACCCACCTTCTTCAACTAGCTCAAAACAGTTTTCTGGCAATTTTGCCAATTTACTATTTTTAGCAGTTTTTAACTTTCGGTGCCATGTTGAGGGCCCAAATGAAGGTTTTTCGATATCGAGGTTCTCAAAGATACCCCACGACATGATTGTGGCCCCAAAATGAATATCCTCAATGATTCCTTTCCAACGGGCTATCACATGCCTAAAACGAAGATTGTATTCAAAAGTTACGACCCCGGGAAGTTAATGTACTAACGTACCCAAACGGGGCCCACATGACTTTTGGCGCTTCATCTCCTAGGGTTAGGTTTTTGGATGTCTAGGGTTTTTGGAATTCCTATTTATTGTCAAAAATTCCTTCAGATCCTCATTTTAATCATCTTCTTGCGAATGAGCGCAACCATCACATCTCTTCTCGGAGATAAGCCGCCACCATTCCAGCAAGCTTGTTTCCGCTGCATTTTACAGTTCCAACTTGTTTCCTTATTGAATAGAAAACCAGTTTTACTGTATCTCTATTATCTTTTGTTAAGTACCTTTTAATAATATACATTCATTTTGTTCCACTGATAGAATACAGATCACTAGTATCAGAGTGGTCTCCTCCTTGTCGTCTTAATGCATGTCCCCAATGAGGTCGGAGTACAAAGAGTTGAGTCTTGAGCTTGTTTCTCTTGACGAAAAAATCTCTTGCATGACCAAGCAACCTCTCATGGAAGGAGAAAATAAATATGATGGGACAGGAGATCCTTTCAAACTATTTATTGAGGAATCCTTCACGCAACAGAGGAACGAGATGATGGATAGTTTCATGCAAATCCTTTGGCGGCTACCAACAAGCGATGCATATTCTTCGAGCGGAGGCATCACCCCCTTCAAGGTACAAATAAACTTCAATATTTCTATATTTGAAGGTCATATAGACACAAATGTTGTATACAAGTGGTTGAATCTACTAGAAGGGTATTTTTTCTATCCATAACTTTTTGAATAGAGAAAATATTACTTTTGTGCTCCTCAAAGTCGTTCCCCATGTCAAATATTGGTGGGAAATATTTTGTGAGAAAAAGTAAATAGAGGAACCCTCATTATTTATAGTCATGGCCACCTGGGAATCTATCAGGGATGCTATTAAGGAACAATACTACCCTGTCAGAAGTTATGATGATTGTATACCAAATGGACCACACTGTGGCAAGAAAGCAACCAAGCAGTGCCAGATTTCAAAAATATCTTCCATACCTTGCACACTAAGCTGGGTATCAAATATTCAGAGCGACATCTGGTGTTCAAGTATCACGGTGCTCTGCATAGATACATCCATACCAAAATGGAATTTCTGGACATCTCATCCTTGGGCGTGGCCTATCGATATGCCGTCAAAATCGAGCAGAAGCTCAAACAAAAGACACGACAATTTGGGCCTGGGAACCCCTCACAACAAAATCTAGGAAAGAGTGGCCCCAACCCACAGAACAAAGAACAAAGAAAAGATCGACAGTATCAAGACAACCAGTCCAAGCCGCAAGCAAATAAGGACACCGGAAATACAAAGAAAGATACTGGGAAGTGGTGCGACTTCCATAAGAGCCCTTGGCATAAGACTGTTGACTGTCACTCAAAGTAGTCATTGGTGGTCGAAGTGAAAGCCTATGAATCAAATGCAAGTTATAACTCTGAGACAGAACTAGAAGGGGGAAGATGGATCATTGATGCAGAACCTCGTGGCACCGTCTCTATCACCAAGCTCCAGCCCGGTGAACCAGATGAGCCAGAAGAAGGAGAGCGCCTCTTTCATTCATAGATGTGGGTAAAAGGCACCCCGTTGCACTTCATCATTGATAGCGATAGCTAGAAGAACCTCATCTCAGTAGAGGTCATCAAGCGGCTGGCCCTATCGACAAAACCACACCCACAACCCTACACCATTGGATGGCTCCACCAAGGAAGCAATCTCCACATCAGCCAACAGTGTCGACTATCGTATGACATAAAGCCCTTCAAAGATGAGGTATTGTGTGATGTTGCTCCTCTCGAAGTTTTTGATGTTCTTTTGGGACAACATTATTTTTGGAAATGACATGTTGTATATGAGTCTAGGCCTCGTAGTTTTATTATTACTTTGAATAGGAAATTGTACAGGATACCCTAGGCAGTCCCACCTAGTGCTATTTCCTTGATCTCTGATAAGCAATGCAGGAAGGTCATCTCTCAGATGGGAAAGTTTGTCTTCTTCGTGATTCACTCTTAGAATAAGCAAAATATCACAACCACATCTAGGGTCTCTACGACTGACCTCTCCACGCAACAGAAGCAAGTATATAAGGTCATTGAAGAATACTTGGATATCTTCTCCCACCTACCGGGGTACATATGCACTGTCAGGTCAAGTACCCCATCGATCTGACCCTCGATGCACTGCTACCCAATGGACCAGTCTATCGCCACTCTTTATTAGAGAATGAGGAGATCAAGCGATATATCCAAGAACTTCTACACAAGGGGAACATCCATCCTAGCTCATCACCTTGAGGGAGCCCAATCATGCTGGTACAGAAGAAATATAGAACTTGGCGACTCTGCATTGATTACCGGCTTCTGAATAAAATCACAATCAGAAACTGGTACCTGATTCCTTGAATCGATGACCTCCTTGATCAACTCATGGGGGCCAGATACTTCAATAATATTGATTTGAAGTCTGGCTACCACCAGGTCCCAATAGAACAGACAGATGTATGGAAGACTGCCTTCAAGTCAAAGGAAGGCCTTTTTGAATGGTTGGTCATGCCCTTTGGTTTGACAAATGTGCCAGACATTTTGATGAGGTTGATGGATGATATCTTGTGACTATTCACCAATAATTGTGTAGTGGTGTATCTGGATGACATTCTCATTTACAGCAAGACTTGGGGCGAACACTTGCAACATATTCAACAATTTTTGCATACCCTGCGACAGCACAAGCTATAGGCCAACTTGGAAAAATTCTCCTTCTGCATGGGCAAGGTCCATTACCTGGGCTACATCATTGATCAGCATGGCATACATGTGGATCCAGACAAGTTCCAAGTCATCCGTGACTGGCCAACCCCAACCACACTCACTAAGCTCTAGATAT
This sequence comes from Picea glauca, assembly GCA_000966675.3. NCBI lineage: Eukaryota > Viridiplantae > Streptophyta > Pinopsida > Pinales > Pinaceae > Picea > Picea glauca. The sequence goes on from JZKD02S0859965.1 coordinate 208,374, forward strand.
TCTTGGGCCTTGCCAATTTCTACAGCAGTTTTGTGTTGGGATTCTCCCATATTGCATGGGCTCTTAGAAAAATAACCATGGGTGGTGGTAAGGAGAAATTTGTGTGGGGCCGGTCCCAACAACAAGCGTTCGATGATTTGAAGCAACGCTTGTGCTCAACCCCAATAATTTCACTCCTATACCTGTAGCAGCCCTTTGATATAGAGACATATGATTTTGACTATGTTGTGAGCTTCATTCTCACTCAGCATGGCCACTTCATGGCCTATCATAGTGAGACACTATCACATGTTGTTCATAAGTACCCTACTTATGAAAAAGAAATGTACTCCATTGTGCAATCCTATCTCTAGTGGAGACACTACATTCTTGGGAAGGAGACAGTCATCCACACTAATCATAAGCCACTGCAGTTCATGCGGACATAAGGAAACTTGTAGAATGACCGCCATCAAAAGTGGTCTGCATATTTGCAGCAATTTCACCTCAACATCAAGTATAAAACATGAAGCACCAATCGCGTCACTGATTTCCTCAGAAGACCGCTAGTCGCGTCACTCACCACGGTTCTAGAATCTTGTGGCCATGAGACCTATGGATGGCCCCAACTCTATGAGACAGACCCTGACTTTTCCACCACCTACCAAATGTTGGGGGAAAATGTAGTTGTCGATAATTTCCATTTTCAGGATGGGTTGTTGTGTCGTCTGGGCCATATCTGTGTTCCATCAAGCGAGTGAGTGAAGTTGATATGGAATCCCACTACAATCGGGTGGCAGGACACTTCAGCATCGAAAAGACAGTGGTTATGCTACAAAAAAATTTCTACTGGCCGAAACTTCAATAGGAGGTCAGCAAGTATATCAGGTTCTACATTGCCTACGCAATTTCCAAACTGACCACTAAGAAATAGGGCCTGTACAACCCTCTTCCTACTCTTTAAAAACCATGGGAATCCATCTCAATGGACTACATGTCAGACCTCTCATCCACCAAGCAGGGAAACGACTGTGTTTTTGTGGTTGTTGATCGCTTTTCTAAGATGGCGATTTTGGTTCCCTGCAAGAAGAACATCACAGCAGAGGTCACTACCAAGCTCTTCTTTGAACAAGTATGGGTACATTTTGGAATCCCACAAACCATTGTCTCAGATCGATACAGTAAATTTCTCAGCACATTATGGTCGAGCCTCTGGTCACTGTTGGACACCAAGCTCACCAAATCCACAACCTTCCACCCTCAGACAGATGGCCAAACCGAGGTCGTAAATCAAATGATTGTGCATATCCTTCGCATGTATAATTCATATCACCCTCGCACATCAGATGAGAGCCTTCCCTATCTCTAACATAGCTATAATCACGCCCTGCATAACTCAACCGGCCACAGCCCCTTTCAGGTGGGGTTGGGATTCCAACCATTGGGTCCCATAGATGTTTCACTTTCCCTTGCATTCACCTCAACCGAATCATCTCCTTCTCCAAATGAAGATGACAAAGCCACCTGGTTCATTGAGTGGATCTAACACATCTACCAATAGGTTCAGGATATCCTATAGAAGTCCAATGACAAGTACAAACAATGCCATGATCAACATCGGGTGCCACATAAGTTTCCGGTGGGCGACAAAGTTTGGTTGCACTTGCAGAAAGAACGCCTTACAAGACCCCATAAAAATATTTTCCCACTCCATTATGGGTTGTACACCATCACCAAGGCCATGGGGGATAATTCTTTTCAGCTCAACATTCCTCCTTTCCTTGACCTACACCCAGTGTTCAACGTGGATCTCCTTTGCCCTTATTTCCCAGCATTATTGGACACCTCAGAAGTAGCATAACAACTGAAACCAACAGAGCTCAACCCCAACTGCATACAATAGGAATCCAATGATCATATTGTGGACACATAGATCAAGAGCACTTGACAGCAAAGGATCCAACCTTATTGAGTTGTCAAAGCAGGGCAGTTCCTGCACCAAGGCAAGTGGCTCACCCGGGGCCAAATTCAGTAGAAATTTCCTCATATGATGGGGGACCTCAATGAAATGGATACCATTGCTTCCTAAGGAGGGAGGATTGATCCACGTGGATATCGGTGGCCACCCACCTTCTCCAACTGGCTCAAAACATTTTTCTGGCAATTTTGGCAATTTACTATTTTTAGCAGTTTTTAACTTCCAAGGCCATTTTGAGGGCCCAAATGAAGGTTTTTGGAGATCGAGGTTCTCAAATATCATATATAGGATTATTTAATACCTAAAATGAATATCCTCAATGATACCTTTCCAACGGTCTATCACACACCTAAAATGAAGATCGTATGCAAAAGTTACGACCCCGAGAAGTTAATGTACTAACTTACCCAAACAGGGCCCACATGAATTTTGGCGCTTCATCTCCTAGGGTTAGGTTTTTGGATGTCTAGGGTTTTTGGAATTCCTGTTTATTGTAAAAAAGTCCTTCAGAGCCTCATTTTAATCATCTTCTTGTGAATGAGCACAACCATCACATCTCTTCTCAGAGATAAGTCACCACCATTCCAACAAGCTTGTTTCCACTGCATTTTACAGTTTCAGCTTATTTCCTTATTGAATAGAAAACTAGTTTTACTGTATATGTGTTATTTTGTGTTAAGTACCTTTTAATAATTTGTATTCATTTCGTTCCTCTCATAAAATCCAGATCAGTAGTAGCAACAATAATAGGAGGAGGGGTGGTAAATCCTAGAGTAGGGAAATCTCCTGAGGCACTGGTCCTAAACCACAGTACAATTTCAGGGGAGAAAGGAGTGACAAGAAATTCTCCCTCTAATCCTAGACAAGGAGGGGAAAAATCAATAGGGACACTCCCAAAATTTAAAGTTCAGGAAACTACAACAGAAGGTATGGCAGGGGACTGAGGAGCAGAAAATGGAGCTTCAAAAGAAGGACATGGAAAATTATCAGAAATACCTCATTCAGCAGTATAAGTTCCTTCTCGATAAGCCTTTCCCCTCCTGATAATTTTCTCCAGGGCAGCTTCAGGATTAGCTAGAGGTAGTTATGGATGAGACTATGTGTGTCTGCTTTTCAGATCCAGTTGAGCAATGAGGTCGAATCAGTGGAGTCATCACAATGGAGTCACTAGGTGCATAGTAGAAATATTATATGTACTGAGTTCTGATGCACCTTCAGAACCAACAAGCTTTGTCGTTCAATCCTGGGGAAAATCTTCAACTTCGTCCCCATCAACGGCATCAGAAATGTTAGCACCAGAAGTCACTCTTGGATTGCGGTAGGATTAAGAGTGATACCCATCAATTTTATATGTCACGATGATAAATTTGGGTGGTCAAATGGGCGCAGACCCAGGAGGATATCTCTTTAACTCATAAAACTAGTTCAGGCATGCACGAGTAGCTGAGTTCTTGATCTAACATCAGTCAAAAAGTTGAGTTTAAAATGAGCAGAGGGAAGACTTGGTGAGAGTGGTGAACAAGACTGATATGGGCATCAGGCCTTCCAAGAGCTTGAAGAAGAAAAACAAGACACTGAAATGTGCCAATCTGACACAGTCACAATAGCATAATGATCAAACCTACTTCACACTGCTACCATAACGGCTTGATTGGATCTTCCAATTCCAAACTATTCAGTGTAAAAGGGAGAAAATAACACAGGAAACTACCTAAATTTGTTGATAATATTTCTATGATCAAATATACATCACAATAATACAAATACCCTCGACTAGATCCTCCAATTTTGAGTGTTTTAACACAACTGTTTACAAAAATACGAAAAGAAGTTGACTTTCATTAAACAAGAAGTCGCAAATACAGATACATAACCATAGAAACCAATGCTTCATCGAAACTTTACAATACTAGAGCCTAGCTCAACCATCGCCCTTACAAAAACATAAAACCTAAGTATATATACTCAGAGAAACTCGCCACTGACAGTAGGAGAGTTGTTGAGCCATTAAATTCCAAGTTAGCGTGCACAGGCTCTTCTTGTCTAATGGGAACATCAGATCGGCATGGCTCTTGGAGGGGGACCTGCACACAGGGGTACCACGGGTTGATTGCTCCAGAACTTCCATGCCTTCCATTCATGGATTGAGTTGATGTTTCAATCACCTACTCAATCTTCATTAACTGCTTTCTTCCCTGGAGAGTGGCTGAGACTATAGGCACAAGAGACGACCACGTGCATGTTCTCTAAGACTTGGAGGCTAACCTCCTTTCTTCTAGCTCCACCCTTAATATAACCCAGGGCCATGAGCCCGCGCCTATCTTTAAAGTCATTCCAGGACTTCTCCTATCAAGAATTCTCATTCCTGTGCTTTCAAAATCCTCAAAACTAAATCTTGTGACATGTTCAAATGAATGCCACCTATCCACAGGGTTCAACGATCCAGATCTCCTTTTATTGAACGGCCATGATCACTCGCTTCTCAACGAGCGCTTAAATTCAACTAAAACCTGATTTCCAACCTTTCTACCTTGAGACCGGGACTAGGACTGTGGGCCCAACCCAGAGGCGCTTTTGTGAATCGGCGATTCCCCATGCAATGGGAGGAGAAATCCTTCACCTTTCAAAGTCCCAGTGGTCGAAATCACGATGGGGAAAACTTATGTTAGCCCCGCCCCTTTAGCTCCACTATATGGCCTTCAACTATGATCCAAGGCTAAAACTGTGGGTGCTTCGTGAATTTCATATTTCGGAGTTTGGGCTATGGGTGCATTTTCTAACGACAACCCCAAAATGTCAACCCCCGGGTAGCACAATCGGCTGCCATCTGTCCCCCACCCAGATCAGATGGCGTAAATTGAATCGTGAATTTGGCTGGTAGGGACGAGTCTTGGCGCTAAACATTGGGAAATTCCATGGCTCAGTTTTACCCGATGACCATCAATCTTCCGCGATGATAGATCCTCGTTGTTGAAGCCAGTCTTTGCCTACTCGCTTGATTTGATTTCGCTATTTGACTGTTTCTAGTGTTACATACTATGGGAATGGGGGTTTGGCCGACCTAACTTTGGTTTGGGAAGGCAAAGATTCAATGATGGAGGTAAAAGGACGAGGGATCGGCCTTCAAAAGAAATAGAGGAATTCGGGGTCGATCTCTTCTAAGCATATTGACAGGGAAGGACTAGTCGATCAAGAAGGATGGACACAAATGAAAGAGAAATATATGCCAGGATGGGAAAGGAAAACCATGATTGGTCCACAGAAGGGGAGAAGACAAGAAAAATTACAAACACAGGAGAAAACACATATCCTCAAGGTCTTGACAGGAATATGTGATAAAAATGAGGATGCCGACGATAGTGATGATAATGATGACAATTATGAAGATGGCACTGATGATGAGGAGGAGAAGGATGATGACAAAAATGTTGATTATTGTGATGAAAATGACATTGGTGACGATGATGATTATGATGTTGATCACGATGATGATGATGACGCACAATTATGAGAATGATGACGGTGATGACTGTGGCCTTTTATAAGATCTCTTCATGTGTGTCGAACTTCCAACAAAATTTCATCGTAAGTTTGAGGGATAGAGAATATTTCGAACTTCCGAAAAAAGTCCATCTAAAGTTTGATGTATAGAGAAAAAAGTCATAATTATGAAGAAAATCAAAGAGCCTAGAATTTTTTTTTGACAGTACCATTAATTTTATCCTTATCGTCATAATATTTCATCAAATATTAACCCCATACATATCGACACGTCCTTTATATGTGGAAACCCAATGCAGGAGAAAACCACAAAATGTTTTTCTTATATGTCAGAAGAAATACATTCATAAGAAGCACCAAATTCCCAATTTTGTAGCTCCATATGGAAGGAGGCTCCAACCCCCTAATTCTTGGGCTTTGACCTAAAGGAAGCTCCAACTCCCTGATTTACCAGCTACAATTGGAAGGAGGCTCCAAACCCCCAGTTTACAGACTCTAACCTACAGGAAGCTCCAACTCCTTGATTCTATGGAACCAACCAGAAGGAGGCTACCACCTCCTTTCCTTTCCCGGTCATGTCGCCCTGAAATATAAATGTAGACCAATATGTCACTACCACTGTCAACCTGTCACTGGCACTAATATTGAACCATCAACTTGTCACTTCCATTGTTTCATCAACTAGATCCACTAACAACTGCATGTAACTCATGCCATGATCACCAAGAGCATATCTCAAGCCATATGCCCAATATCACCACATTATGCCTCTATTCATGTACCAAACATGTACTAAGATCAGAAACATGTGCCTCTAACAATGCACCATATCATCATCAAGATACGTGCCTCAACCATGTTCCAAACCAAGCATCAAACCATGAACCATAAAATCACCTAGATGTGTTTCATCATGTGCTAACATCACCAAGCATGTACCATACCATTACCAAGATATAACCCTAACATGTACCATACCATTACCAAGATATAACCCTAACATGTACCATACCATAACCAAGACATAACCTTCAAAATATGCATATATACATACCTTTAATCCTGTAGAAATATCATTCATCCTCATCAAGACCTATACCATACCATGCAACAACTAGAACAATTCCAATATGCAACTCTAATGCAGCTACCGAACTGCCAACTTTCTGCAGCTACCAAATCACCCGAGGCTACCGAAACTGCCACTTTCTATATCTACTAAAACCTATGGCTACAAAAGTACCTGCAACTACTAGGACTACCACTTTATGTAGCTACCGAAACCTGTGGCTACATAACCACTCGTGAATATAGAACTACTTGATTTTTGTCGCTACCAAAACGTACGGCTACAGAACTTCCCGTGGCTACAGAACTGTCGAATTTATGCAGCTACCTCAAATATGTTAATGAGTACCTGCCAATAACCTTTCACAAGATAGATATTCAATGTTCTCAAATAGGTTCTAATAAGAGTCTCATGATTTCTTATTTATACTTCCCAAGTGTCTTCCTTTAGGGGCCATCTTGTAACTGTTTTACCCATCTTCCTTCTTCTAGGGATAACCCACCTTCTTGTTGCAACTAATTTACCCATAATTTGTAAAGTCACAATTTCTTGTTACAACTATTTTATTTTTAATTATTTTCTTGTTGCAACAACTTTACCCATAATTAACTTCTAGTTGCAACCACTTTGACTAGAAAACTTCTTGATGACTTTCTAGGAGCTTCTAGAATAATTGACTTCTTTGTTGACCTTCTAGGAACTTCTAAATGATTCTTTAAGGGTCCTCCAACTTCAAAAGGCCATATCTCCTCAATCATGAGGAACTACGTGGCGTACCACACCGGAAATGGCATGGCGTGTGCTATCCATATATGATAGTCTTACTTGCAAGTACACTGGCCTTCATGTCTTTATTCCTCGATGAAATATGGGTTCCATGAAGAGACCTTCAGGGCTACATGTAGACTTCATCAAATGCACCCAACACATATGCTGACATCAACCACTCTATCAATGAAAACTAACTATCCATGTATATCAACCACATCTTTAGGACTTCTGGACTTCTCCAAGGGTTGAAATCAATCTCGAGGGATTGACATCAATGACAACCAGTTGTCCAAACCAAATATCCAACAACAAAATCATCAACTTTAACATATAACATTTTTAAAATAATAATAATAACTGAAATAATCTAAAAATACAATGTTTAATGAAATTAATGTTATGTTGCAAATTAATCATTTTTCAAAAAAGGAAGAACTTTTTTTTATGAAGAAAATTCACCCAAAAATTATATTAATAATTTATTTTCCTTTTGCAATACAAATCTTCCGACTCTCAATCTGTCAGACACAGTAGAGAGCCACAATACACATAGTATTCTCCAATCACCCCAGAACTTACCAATCGGACAAACACGAAAATAACTGAGACTACTACACTTGATAACAGAAAGTACTGAGAATTCTACCAATACTTATCAAAGATCACTTTCCTTACTACAAAAAAAAGTCTCTTACAAAAGGTTGAGAAAACAAAAGACTTAGAATATGTTCCAATGATTTAGAGGGCCCTCCGTTACTCCATCCCAAAGAAAATAGGTAATTCTACCTTTCGAAGAGTCTAGGGCCTGCTTAGACAACTTTTATGCCTCCTCGTTTGATTCCCTAAAAATATAATGAAAGCTGAGGTTTAGGAATGAAAACTATAGCTCTCAAACTCTAATCTTCCACCCTTCGATATTGATTGCTTAAAGCTTCCTGACCTTCCTAAGCCAATCAATTATCACTCTGGATTCCCCCAGTACCTGGAGTTGTTGAATTCCCAAGTGGTTTGCAAGCAGGAGAGGAGCCCACACCCCCAACAATTCGACCTTTGTTTTTGACCCAATGCCACAGTTGAAATACCATATGTATTCAAGTGATTTTAAGCACTTCAATGTGCCTCCTACCCCACACCTAGACCCCCCTGCCGCAGCTACCCCATCAAATGTAGCCAGATCATAATACAAGAGTCTATTGAATGTTTTTAACCTTAACCATTGTGACTTATTGTCTCTTCTCTTTTTTCTAAGAGCATTATTAGTCTTCAAGACAGTTGTCAGCTCCAAGGGATATTTCCCTTCAAACAATTCCAAGTTACGCTCCTTCCAAATAAACCAAATTGTGTACAGTGGAAGTCTATTGGATCGATTCAGGTTCAGACGCCATGCCTCCATGCATTCAATGATGGGTTGGCATACCCATGCACATTCAAAAGGATGATAGTGCGCCAGCAAATTCCAAACCCTCTTAGTGAATGGACATTGAATGAATAAATGAGTAACATTTTCTGTGCTTTCTCTACACAGGAGGCAAACACTCAGCCCTATCTAACCTTTCTGCATTAATGCGTCTCAGTTTAAGACTCTGTTGGATGCTACCATCCAAAAAAACAGAGTAACTTTCAATTGATTACACCACTTCCAACAGTTGATCATCCAACCACTCGCAAAAGACAATTTTTTTGAAGTAAAAATCGCATTATAGGCATTCCAAATAGTGATCTCCCCAGATCCATCCCCACCCGTCCACCTGAGTTCATCCTTTGAGTTGTTGGTAAGTGAAATACCTGCACACCTTAAATCTGAAATAAACCCATTCCATTCGAGGGCTAGTTCACCCATCAGCCCCAGATCAACGCTTGACTGCCACTTCTCTGCAGTGAAGATAGACTTGCGCCCTACTTTGGCAAGGGCAAGGGTAGTCACCTGTCTAAGTTTTAGCACCGAGAGAAGATTACTATTGAGGAAAGAGCCTTCCCCCAACCCCAAAATCCTGTCACACCCAAGATAAATAAAGTGACCTACTCTAGGGCACCAGGTGATCCAGTGGAGGATGATCAACAAGGAACGAAGAAGACTTAACCAGATCCTGGAAGTTGAGGAATAAGTATGAGACGACTTTCTAAACCAACTGAGGAGAGAGGAATTTGGAATATATTTAGCTCTTATTACCTGGTGCCATTGACTCTCCTGGGTTAAGACGCACCAGAGAGTGGCTATGTTCAAAGCCAAATTGAAAGTGTTGAGATTACATAGACCCCAACCCCAAAACTTCTTAGGTCTAGACAAAACCTCCCACCAGCAGAGGTGAAATTTCTTATGATCCTGTTGACCATTACAAAGAAAATGAAACATCAATTTTTTTAGCATTGATAAAATCGAATGTGGTAAGGCTTTCATAGACATACAAAACACTGCTTGGCCTTCCAGTATAGATTTAATAAATATGTATCTCCCACCTAAGGAGAGCCACCTGTTACACCAAACATCGATTCTAGAGGACACTTTTTTAACTAGTCAGGCCCAATCAACAGCTTATTGTGCTCCATTTTTTAATGTATAACCCAAATATCGAAATTCATTTGAAAGATCACCAAAAGAGAAGTATAAGAAAGATTTGTACTGGATCAACTCTGACTCCAAGAGACTTGCATGATAAATCGTAGACTTGGAATGATTTACCTCAAGTCTAGAAGCTCTACAGAAAAATATAATTAGTTTATTGATCTCTCTCCATTCCCCTAGACTTGATTTTGACATAATGAGCACATCGTCTACAAACAAAAGATGTAGTATTCTGGTCACTCTGGCTACCTTGATCCGTGTAATCTATCATTTTGCCATACTGTTCTTCAATAGTAAGATGAGGCCCTCCATAACCAGAATGAAAAGGAGAGGAGAGAGAGGGAAACCCTACTTGACTCCCCTCCTACTTCTAAAGAAATCTATAGCTTCTCCATTGAGTAGGAAAACAAAGGAGGAGGAAGTAAGGCAAGACATAATCCAATTGGTAAAATTTAAACCGAAACCAGTTTTGTGAAGAATCAGCCTAAGGAAATCCCAATGGATACAATCATAGGCTTTCTTTAAGTTGAGTTTATGTACTAGGGTCTGCATCTTCTTCTTGTTGATACTATGGATACTTTCATGAGCAGTTTTGATCGCATCTTGAATACGCCTCCCTTTCAAAAATCCCATCTTTTCAGATGAAACTGACTTTGACAAGAAGGGTTTTATTCGGTTGGCAATAATTTTGGAAATAAGCTTGTAGCAAAGGTTGTAAAGCGAAATAGGACGGAAATCCTCGAAATTATTAGGTTTATTGGCCTTCGGAATCACAGTGAGAAAGGTAGAATTCATCCCACCCACAATACTTCCTAAGGACCTTTATTCTTCCACCATAGCCAACAGATCTTCCCCACTAGCTCGAAAAAATGTAAAAAAAACTATACTATCCACCCGTCTGGACCCGGACTTCTTTCCTTCTTACAGAGAGAAAGTACAAGTTTCAATTCCTCCAGTGATACAAGCCTGTATAACAGACCCGCTTCTTCTTCGTTAATCATCTTAGGAAAGAGTTCTACCAACTTACATTGATCAGCTACGAAGCTTGAAGTCGGCTCCCTATATAAATGTTTGAAATATCACACATCTTCACTCTTGATAGATGTCTGATCAGAAACTGATTCCCCTACCTCATTTTTGATTTCCCATATATGGTTTTTGATTCGATTGTAGCTTGCAATTTTATGAAAGTACTTAGTATTCTTATCCCCACAAGAAAGCCAAAGTGCCCTGTTGCATAAGCGCCATAATTCCTCCTCTTTCCGAAGAATTCCATTCCTTTTGGACTCCAGAGCCTGCAAGGCTGCCTCATAATCAAGATCAGAATGATCTTCCAATAGAGACTTAATGTTCTATGTAATCCCTCACTACTACATATTGAAAAATTTGTGACGACCACTTGCGACGAAAGTACTCTTTCGTCACAACATGCAAGAGAAAAAGTTTTTTTTTTTTCTAAATATACCCTGTGTTTGTCGCCATCTTGACACCTATAGTTTGACTGAACTGTAATGGTCAATGCTCGTCGCATAAGAGATGACCTTATATTGGTCGTCGCATAAGCGATGATAGTTGACCATAATAATTTAGTCAAACTTTACCATTGAAAATGACCTAAAATAAAATATATATATATATTTAGGTCACTATCATCGCAATTGCGACGATGGTGACCTAAAATTGGCCTATAAATATTTGACGATTTGAACATGTTGCGACAGTCTTGCTATAACAACGATGGTTCTGAAAGGGTATTTTTGTGCGGAAAAATGTCGCAGAATGTTGTTAGAGGTGGGGAAAAAAGTAAAGCGGGTGAAAAGGGTGATGGTAGATGTT
>JZKD02S0859965.1:273928-291417 GCA_000966675.3 Picea glauca
CTGAATCATTACAGCGTACTATTATCTTTGACGTTGTCGAGTATTAAACACATGACTGATGCCTGTAGGGTTTAGAATATGCATGTGGTTGTTTGGCTTTTCATTTTCAATTCAATCATAATTTAGAGTGTGAATAAATTTGCTTTGTTAGTTATCCTACTTACTTAGAATAGTTAGATTGTAGTTCAATCAAAGGGGAGCTCCTGGTACCAGTAGTTAGGAAAGTACTATGTTTTCCTGTAGATAGCTTTAGATTCATTTTGATAACCAGATTGAATGCATTTTCAAAAAAGACTCTCTGTGTCATGGCTGGAATAGAAGTGATGATGGTAGATGATCAGACATAGAGATAAAATAATCTTGTGGAACCACACTTTTGAATAGAAATAGCAGTACCAGCATTTGAGCACAAGACTGTTTTTCTGTTGATGACTTAAATAGGAAATGCTCAGTTTCAAGATAGTTATTAAAATTCAAGTTCTCAGAATAGGTGTGTGTTTTCTTCTTAGGATAGTGTTCAGATAGAGACTAGACACTTACCTGCACATACTGTGTATCAGCTCAAATTTTACCAACCTTGGTTTGACAATTTAGTGTTTCAGGTCATTCAAAGCTTCAATTTAGCAGTCTGACAACCTAGATTGGTTTTCACCTAGAAACATATCACACCTAAGGAGAATTGGCCCAATAGGACATCTTGGAACCCTCTCCAAACCTAGCTTGTATAATAGCATAACATCTTTGAGCACTTGTCTGGGAAAAGGGGGGTTTTATGCACATGTTTGGGTAACTTGATTATTAGATATGATTGACATTGCTATGATCCATGTGACTTATGAGCCCATGGAGGGTGTACTTTTTGTTTCTACAGGACCATGCTCGATGGATAGGTACATATGGGGATATGATTAGCTCAGAACTCCATAGGGATAAAATCCCACGAGATGGATGTTGAAACCCCAGCGAGAGGAAAACATATGCCAGATTCTTACACTAGAGAGAGAGGAGGACGTTCCACTAGAGACACCTTGGCAGGCCTAGACCAAAGTGGGGTCTTTCCTTTTCCCCCTAAATGTTGGCCTTGGGAGGCCCCTGACATCACCCTTGTGAACCTTGACATCACCCAACTTCAAATGGACATGATGGAGGTAGTTGTGTGCCAAGTGGCACGTGTGGCATGATTCGGAGGCCTTGGAAGGCCTACAATTTTTCTCCTGGAGGTCAACATCTCACTTAGGAGGCCCATTGTCACCCTAGAAGGGCATGAAGTCACCCCTTTTGCACATTTTAAGTTTTGATTTGTCAATTTTATGTAAAAAAATGGATTTTTTTATGTAACTAGCCATGTCGACCTTTTTTTACCTAATTTGTCATTAAAGGACATTTGAATTGTATAAATAAGGGAATAATCCCTTGTATTTTTTCATAATATTTCACTCACACAAGTTTGAGGTATGAAATTAAGTCTCTTTAAGGCTTATTGTCTGAAATTAAGTGGTGCACAACTTTTGGAGGAGGCTTCTTTTGGTGATTTTTGGCATTTTCATGGTGGAAGGTCTTCAACTAGGGCACGTTACTAGATTATTCTTGGTGAGTGTAAGTGAAAATATGCAATTATTCTTTCTTTGAATGGTTATGTTATCTTTTACTTTGCATTTACTAAGATTATGAAATTCCTAGTGTAAAACCCTAGGAGATTAAGCACATGTTATTGTCCTTCTCTCAATAGCTATCCACCTACTTAATTTTGATAGAAGACACCTCCATTGAATCATATGCTAGAGCCCTACCCTTGTATCACTCTAAAACCATTGATTCATTAAGATTCTATTTATCTAAAGCTTGAGCTAAAGAAGAAGGAATACCACTAGGGCCTAGGGTTACCAACTTCCTAGTAGTCGTTTTCCTTCTAGGGTTTGATGATTGAGTCATTGGGGTACCAACACCTCAACCATTCTTCCTCTTGTCTTTAGTCCACATATTATCATTTGTTTCCTTCAAAGATTGTTTCTACAAAAGTGACTCCATTAACCCTAAAGGCACTGGTTTATACCTTACATTTGATTGATTGATGAAAACAACCCTCAAACCATCTACCTCAAGCTCTTTTATAACTATTTCTAACCCTATATTAGACTAACTTATTAACATTCTTGTTGTTGTTACAAAAGTAAGCTACAACCATATATTACAACAGTAAAATATCCTAAAAGCAAGTGTTAAAGTTGATTTTTACATTTCCTTCTTAGCCTCTGACAAATGCTAGCATATTTCTAATTCTAGGTTACCATTTTGGGTCATTTTTTAAGCTTGTTTAATGCATAATTGTGAAGCTATTTTTTTTTTTGTGACTGGCAAAATCGAAAACTCGCGGTTCTCTTAATCGTGTGACATGGGGTCAATTCATGTCTGCTACCTTTATAAACTCTAGGTGCATCCACACAACCCGCAAGCATGGGGTAGGGGTAAATCGGGGTGAGAATTGAATGTGAGACCTCCTTTTTACATTTCCTTCCATTTACACGGCACTTTCCAATCGGTCTACACCCCTGTGGGCCATAATTGTTAAGCTATTATTATATATACATTGTTGTTATAAATTTATGTTTGCTTCATCTTATACATCAACTCATTTCTTTTATTGAAAGTCCAAGGTTTTACGAAACACTAATATCAATTTTTACTTGCAAGTAGTGTTTCCTTGTTGTCTTGTTATGACAAGGTACACTCAAACAAATCTTTCTTCATATTATTAAACCTTTGGTACTTTTTGATCAGTGTGACTTGTCAAAGGGGAATAACTTTTCTTGATACCATTACCTTTTCCTTCTCAAAACCCCAGATCACTGGGGACGTCTCCCTTGGGCCTTCACCCCTAAAGAGAAAGAGGTATCTTATTTAGGTGATAGTGATAGGACAACCTCCTATTATTCTAATTTATTGTTCACTTTCATTTGGCTTTTGGGCAAGTACAAATTGTGTGATAACATTTTGGCGTCATTTTTGGGGAACATTGAGTCAATTATCCTCAAAGACCACTTTTTGGTAAGCCTTTCCTCAAAATCCTTTACTTTACAAAGCTTACTTGACGACTCCACTGAGGGTGATCCCCTCATCCCTTTGAAAATATCAAGAATATTGTCTAGAGACTCCACAAATGACGACCCGTAGCAGACGTCACTACACACTTTCTTCTTCAGTAGTTCCTGTTGCCCCTATGGCCCCTCCTAGATGGTCTCCCGAGGAACTTTTTGTCCCTTTAGAATTATCTAACACTCAAGGTGGATTACATGACCTCCCAAAAAAGGTTGATTCTTGAATACCTAAATTATCAGGAAAAGTAGGATCTTATGGCAACTCGCATTGGACCAAATTTTGTGAAGGGTATGATTTTCATCAATCAGGACAAGAACACGCAGACACCTTTATGAGGATTTTTTTGAGATCACTCACCGGGAGTACCAAAATATGGATTAATGGTCTCCCGAATGGAAGCATCAAAACTCCTGAATATTTGAGACAGGATTTCATGAATAGATGGGGTAAAGAAGAAAGCTTGGCCTCCTTTTATTCACAATACCTCGAAGTTTGTAAACAGAAAAATGAAGACATTAGGGAATTCAATGATAGTTTCAATGCTCTCATTATCAAACTTCCACCATATTGTCTCCCAAAAGGCACTATCCTCCAACATTATCTAGACTCCCTAGAAGGAACTCTACAATTTACCCTCAAGGATCGATCACCTACAAACCTAGAAATGGCCCAAGAGTTTGCATGCCAAATTGAGGAGAACCTTAGGTTCATAGATTCCATCCATCAGATTAACCTCTTGAATAATAATGAAATATGGGAACCAAATGATGAGAACATGGAAGAACTGAAGAATAACCTCCCAGAAATCCTAGAGGTAGAATATAGCACTTACCCTAGAAACTGGAGCACATGTTTCTCAAACATTAAATATGCTTCCTTGTTCTCTCAACAAAATGATCCTCCTGAGGATTTGAAACCTACTCAATACACATTTAGGAACCTTGAAGATAAAGACATTGAATACTCCCTTTCATAAATCGATGAGGAAGATAATTTTGAAGAGGAGTTCCGTGTTGTTCACCAAGTTGGGAACATGAGAACAAAATATGGAGAACCTGCACCCTTTTATGTTACCCTCCAAATTAATGATTTCCTATTGTGTGTTTGATCCAGATAACCCTAGAAACATTATGACCAAAAAGGTTATGCACTAGCTAGGCCTAAGTATATCACAGCCAAACACACAAGGTGGTTTTACACGAGGCATCATTAAGGACCCAAGTATTTCCTTCCATGGTTTCCCAGATGCCCCTTTCACTATTGATGTGTTAGTGATAGACACTTTAAGAAACTCAGAAATTCTACTCTGTAGGGACTTGATAGAAAACTTTCCCGAGAGTTTCCAAGAGAAAGGGTATGAAGCTATCATACCTCACCTCGAAGGAGGATTCTTTACCCTTCACAAAGAACCCATCACAAGATGCCTTATTGAGACCGTTGAGGAACCTGATAATCAACTCCTTTGTGTAAACAATGGGATTGAAAGTTGGTTTGTCCAAGGGGAAAGTTCATAAGATGAGCTTACCCAAACACCTGGAGGAATATGGACTTTGGAATTTGATGGAGCTCATTCAAGTTCTGGTTTGGGAGAAGGTATTTTCTTGACAACCCCATCCAAGGAAACTTTATATTACTCCTATAGAGTTGAATATCACTGTACAAACAATGTTGTTGAATACGAATCTTTGATTATAAGCCTCAACTTAGAAATCGACAAAGGTGTCACACACTTGAAGGTTATAGGAGACTCAGACTTAATAGTATCACAAGTGTTGTTAGACTTCACTGCCAAAAATGAAACATTAAAACTGTACCATGACTTCGCAAGATCCATTCCAAAATCCTTTAAGATAGTGTCAATCAAAGCAGTGCCTCAAGAAGAAAACTATGTAGCAGATGCCTTGGTTGTCTTAACATCCACCTTATAACCTCGTGATGGTCCTCTCCAAAACCTATTCAAAATGGAAGTCTTTTTTATACCATCAATCCCTGATAACTTGGAACATTGGCAAGTCTTTGAAGACGATGACCAGATCCTTAGATTCATGGAAAATAGTAGAGAATTCACCGGTTCACAAGTAAACTTCCTAGCTAATTCCATGGACCTAGATGTATTAAACCTACAAAATAACAATTTTCCCAAAGGATGTGTCCCTTTAGAACACCTCTTTGATAGACACGATGTTTACAAAGAAAAAAACCCCAAAAAACAAACAAATCAATCCTTAGAATCCAACATTAGCACTGAGATGGATCCAAGAATGGTCAAAATAGGGAGAGGTACTACTGAAAAGGAGAGAATTGAGATATTAGACCTCATAAGATAATTCAAGGATATCTTTGCTTGGATTTATGATGAGCTGAAGGATTATAGGGGTGATGTCATCCAACATGCTATACCTTTGACAGAAGGAGCCAAACCTTTCCGACAAAAGTTAATACATATTAACCCAAAGTTGGAAAACCAAATACAAAAGGAACTCCAAAAGATGATCGATGATGGTATCATATCTCCCATTATGTATTCATCATGGATGTCAAATTTGGTAGTCGTCCGAAAGAAAAGTGGTGATATTCGCTTGTGTGTAGATTTCTGAAACCTTAACCAACTATATCTGAAAGACAACTATCCCCTCCCAAACATGGAACATTTGTTACAAAGGGTTACAAGGGAAAGCATTATGTCCATGCTGGATGTATTTTCTGGATACAACCAAGTGTTACTCAAAAGAGAAGACCAACTTAAAATGACATTTACCACACCATGGGGAACATTCATGTACTTAAGAGTGCCTTCTGGCCTTATGAACACGGGTGCAACCTTTCAAAGAGCGATGGACTTTGCCTTTAGGGATCTCATTCAGAAAATTATATAAATTTACCAAGATGATCTCACAGTCGTATCAAAGGAAAGGAGAGACCACATCTCACACCTCAGAATCATTTTTGCAAGATGTAGAAAGTATGGTATCTCCTTGAACCCTAAGAAGTCTGTTTTCAGGATAGATAAGGGGAAACTATTGGGACACATAGCCTCAAAAGGGGGAATTTCTATAGACCTATAAAGGATCCAATCTATCAAGGATCACGTCCCCCAGCTAAAAACAAATCCCTACAATCCTTTTTCAAAAAAATAAATTTCATTCGAAGATTTGTCCTAAACTTTGCTGAAAGAATAAAACCCATGAGTGCATTACTAAAAAAGGATACGGTGTTCAGGTGGGATGATAAGGCCATTAAATTCTTTGAAGACATAAAATATGCCATCTCCCAAGCCCCAGTTCTGGTCATTCCTGACTATTCATAAGATTTCATAATATTCTCTTTTGCCTCCCAAGACACCATTGCAGGTGTATTATTGCAAAAATACATCAAAAACCATGAACACCCCATCTCTTTATTGAGTAAATTCCTTAGGGATTCAGAGTTGAACTATTCAATTACTGAGAAGAAATCTTAGGCGTTAGTAAAATATCTCAAGAAATTTAGAAACTACATGGGTTATAATAAAATTAAGGCTTATGTCCCTTACCCAGCAGTAAAATATGTCTTATCACAACATGATTGTATGGGTACTAGGGGTAAGTGGGTTTCCAAGATCCAAGAGTATGATTTAGAAATAAAACCCACCAATATTGTAAAGGGACAAGGTTTATTTCAAATGCTAACTGAAAGCAACCAAGAGGCCATACAAATAGGAGAAAGTGAACAAATAAACGTGGTAGTGAGTGAGTTAGAACATGATGAATGGTACTCCGACATAATACACTACCTTAATAATTTATCATGCCCAGACCATCTGGTAGACTATTAAAGAAGGGCCTTGAGACTTAAAGCTATGAAATATTTTTTGAATGAGAATGGCCTTGGTTGGAAGGACCCAGATGGAGTTCTCCTTAGATGTGTGAACCAAGAAGAAGCTAATGAATTGTTAAGGAATTACACTCCGGACATTGTGGTGGACATTTCACTAATCGTACTACCGCACACAAGATCTTAAGAGCTGGATATTATTGGCCAACATTGTTCACTGATACTCACTGATATGTCTAATCATGCCAACCTTGTCGATACTTTACTAGTAAACCAAATCTCCTGGCACAACCTTTGAAACCTATGGTAGTAGAAGCTCCTTTTCAATAGTGGGGATTAGACTTTATTGGGGAGTTTAAAGATAACTTGAGTAACGATTACCAATGGATTTTGACAGCCACAAATTATTTTACTAGGTGGGTGGAATCTATTCCCACAAAGAAGGCCACTGAGGAAGTAATCATGAACTTTTTGGAAGAAAGAATCATAAAAATATTTGGGGTCCCATCCAAGATTACCACTGACAATGCCAAATCCTTCATCTCTCTTGCATTAGTAGAATTTTGTTTCAAATATGGCATTGTTCTATCTCATTCCTCCAACTATTACCCACAAGGGAACGGGTTGGCAAAATCAAGCAATAATAACCTTATGAACATCATAAAGAAGGTTGTGGGAGAGAACAAGAGGTCTTGGGACAACAAAATTAAGTATGCCTTGTGGGCAGATCGAATAACAATAAAGACCTCGACAGGGAAAATCCTGTTTGAACTAGTGAATGGGTTAGAAGCCAAACTTCCTGTGAATCTCCAAATGCCTATCCTTTGTTTTTCTCAACAATACACCACTGAGGGAGAAGCAATCCAAGGGAGAATTAACCAGTTGGTATATTTGGATGAACCTAGAAGGGTTTCCCTAATCCAAATGGAAATAAATCAGGAAAAGGTCAAGAACACCTTCGATCGCAAGGAAAAGGAGAGGGATTTCACTGAAGGAGATTTAGTATTGTTATGGGACAAAAGAAGGGAGAAACCTGGTATGCACAAGAAGTTGGATGGACTATGGACAAGTCCCTATAGGATCATGAGTCACGCAGGAACAAACTCGTTCAATTTGGGAACCCTGGAAGGAGAGGCTTTGAAGTTACATGTGAACATTATACATATCAAGCATCAATACCCGCCATCGGCATGACGGGTAAGTGCAGGTAAGTAGGTAGGAATTTTTCATTCATTTTATATACCATCTGCATTTCATGCTAGAGTAGTCGTATTTCCATTTGTACATGTTATTTCTTACTTGCATTTCATTTTATCATACATGTGATTGCTTACTTGTATTTCCCTTAGGAGTGATTTTCCACTGGGTGGGTTATGATAGGTCATCATCAATTCCTTCCATACTTATCAATTTTCACCATCTTCTCTCTCATTTATCCCTTACATTGGTTCGGGCATTGCGTTTTCCAAGCTAGTAAGGGTTGTACCTTTCCTTGTGGGAAGAAGGGGCTAAAGGCCCAGAGGGTAAAAGTAGATGGAAAAAGTTAAAATCCAAAGATCAAAACCTTGAGATGCTTCTCCCAGGGATCCCCGAGAAAGCAATAAAAGGCTTCTCAGCAAGAAAAGAGGGGACCCATAAAAAAGATAAAACTCAAGACCTAGTTGGTGGATAGAGGTATCATCATGAGCCAGCCTATTAGGTCCATGGGCATGTAGCGCTATGACACTACTATTCATCTTGTCATCATGCCAGGGTAGTGGCTCTTGGTGGCATAGCGAAGAGAAATGGGGTCTCATCATGAGCCAAACTTCTCATCTCTGTGAAATTATTATGGGTAACACTGTCACCATTGGTCACCACATCAGGGAAGTGTCCCCCAGCTATTCTCTTGAAATAAAATGAAATAAGATAAAAATTAAAAAGGCATTGAATGGGCTAGGAAACAATTGCATCCATGACAAGGTGCAACTCACCCTCTTCAAAGGCACCCACAGGTAAGACCTACATTTCCCTGTCATCACTGCACCCCTTGTCCAAACATCCCCACACCATCTCATGCACTTACATTACCTATATTTGTTTTCACCTAGAAACACCTCACACCTAAGGAGTATTGGCCTAATAGGACTTCCTGGAACCCTCTCCAAACCCAGCTTGTAGAAAAACATAACATCTTTGAGCACTTGTTTGGGAAAAGGCGGGTTTTATGCACATGTTTGGGTAACTTGATTATTAGATATGATTGACATTTCTATGATCCCTGTGACTTATGAGCCCATGGAGGGTGTACCTTTTTTTGTTGCAGGACCACGCCCTACGGACAAGTACATATGGGGAGATGATTATCTCGGACCTCCATAGGGATAAAATCCCACAAGATGGATGTTGTAACCCCATCGATGGGCATACATATGCCAGAGGCTTACACCAGAGAGAGAGGAGGAGGTTCCACCAGAGACACCTTGGTAGGCCTAAACCTAGGGGGGTCTTTCCTTTTCCCCCTAAATGTTGGCCTTAGGAGGCCCGTGACGTCACCCTTGTGACCCTTGACGTCATCCAACGTCAGATGGACATGATGGAGGTAGTTGTGTGCCAAGTGGAACGTGTTGCATGATCTAGAGGCCTTGGAAGGCCTAACATTTTTCTCCTAGAGGCCAACATCTCACTTAGGAGGCCCAATGTCACCCTAGAAGGGCATTTCATCACCCCTTTTGCACATTTTAAGTTTTAATTTTTCAATTTTATGTAAAAAACTGGATTTTTGATGTAACTGACCATGTCGGCCTTTTTTGACCTAATTTGTAATTAAAGATCATTTGAATTGTATAAATAAGGTCATTTGATCTATGTGGTAGCTATAGGGACCCCTCGAGGAGCTCTCACTTCCTTCGCACACTCTCTCACCTGGAGAGAGTCACTCACAGGCCTAACAACCTACCTCTTCAACCACAACCACCTCCCTCACCTGGAGAGAGTGTTGCACATAGTCCTGACAACCTGCTTCTTCAGCTTCATTCTAGCACAAGGAGGACCACAATATGGCTCAGCAAGGAGCGAATGACGGTAGGCAATCACACTCATCCAAGGGACTGTGTGGCCATAACCTCCCATATTTAAAACACACGTGGCATAGAAAATTGCGGTATGCTCAGGTTTCACAGAAGACAACAACCCAGACAGTTAAGCATGAACTCAGATTTGCAAAATGGATAAACCGAGTTCACATGACACACAAGAGACATGACTCCATCCACGAGTTTGCCACTGGTTTTTAGATGCATAAAAAGGAAATTATGTAGAGGTTGATGATGGAGACCAAACGTAGAGACTGGATGAAATTCACAGGAATACACCAGTCGATCACAGAGGTCTCACGGTTTTAGGTTTCAAGATGTGTGAGGTATGCCATGATCAGACACAAAGGTAACATAGTTCAGACAATGAACACAAGAATGGAGGAAAAACCCCCATCGCGGCTTAATTCTTGGATTAAAATGCATGTGCCTAGGTCGACACATGTCGCCCATGAAGTTCCATGCACTCCATCAAGTATGTGTTCCCTTTTTCCAGGAACTTAGGATAAAAAATATACCTTTCACACCACTTTGGAATAATAATAAATTATTATTCAAGGACTTAAGCCCTCAATATTATCCCCTCTTCCAACCTTTCAGCCCCCTCTCCCTTACCCATTCCATGGAAGCTTAGTCCCCCATCACTCTTTCTTCATGGTCGGTCAGCACACATTGATGTTTATATTTTATTAATGATTTGCATAATTACATATACAAAAATCAAGCTCCTGGCCTTAACACTTAGGCTCTTCGAGATAATAAACACATAAGCCCACCAACTTATAAATACTCAACTCACCCACCTACAAAAAATTATTACAATTCATAAACATGATTACAATTCATAATATCACTAGGGCACTACCAGGGAATATTACAATCCCCTCCCCTTATTTTTGCATTGTCCTCGGTGCAACTTTTACACAACATCAACAAAATTTTCAAAAAGATGTGTGTATTCTGCCCACATAGAATCCTCATGTTCCCATGTCGCATCCTCAGGATCATACCAGGTCCACTGGACCTTTACAATCCCTATGGCTCGATTCTGGAGTTGTTTGCTTTTCCAGTCCAATATGTGCACAGGATGCACTTGCAGGACACCTTCTTGCTCCACCTGAATCACATTCCAATCAATTACATGAATAGCATCATGTATAATTTCTTAAGCAATGAAACATGAAACACATTATGTACAGTCATGGATGTAGGTAATGCAAGCATATATGCAACTGGCCCAATCCTTTCTAGGATTTCAAATGGCCCATAAAATCTGGCTGCCAACTTGGCACAGTTTCCTAGCTTCAGGGAACTTCTATTGGCTTTCACTTTCAGGAAAACATGCTCTCCCACTTTAAACTCTCCGTGGGTTCCGTTTTTATCATCATAACTTTTCTTCCTGTCTTGGGTAGCTTTCAAATTCTGCTTAATTTTTAGCATTTGTTCTTCCATTTCCTTGAGAAACTCTGGCCCAACTACTACCATGTCAGCTATATTATCCCATCTTACTAGAGTATTTCACTTTCTCTCATAAATTTCTTCAAATGGGATCATCTCCAACGATGCTTGATACCCATTATTGTAGGTGAATTCTACCAAGTGTAGGTAGTATTCCCATTTCAATGGTTTGTCCATCAAATACATCCTCAGTATGTCTTCTATTACTCGATTCACCCACTTTGTCTGCCCATCCGACTCAAGATGATAGGCTGTGTTGAAGTTCATATTTGTTCTGAACCCATTGAATAACCCTTTCCATAAATTTGAGGTAAATTTTGGGTCTCTGTCAAACACAATTATCTTGGGAATTTCGTGCAATCATGCCACTTCCTTCATAAAGATGTCGGTAACATCTGTTGCCTTGTGAGTAGTCTTTAGTGGAATAAAATGGGCATATTTCGTAAGCTTTTCCACCACCACCATGATTGAATCATGTTGATTTCCTGTTCTGGGCAATCCTGTGATGAAATCCATTATCACCACTTCCCACTTCCACTCAGGAATGGGTAAAGGTTGCAACAACCCGGTTGGGTGTCTGTGCTCAGCTTTAACCTTCTAACACTCCATACATCTAGCGATGTATTCAAAAATCTCTTTCTTCATACTTGGCTAAAAGTAATGGCACTTGCCTGCTGCCACAGTTTTCTGATATCCGGGGTGCCTAGCATAAGGCACATTATGCATTTCATTCAAAATCATAAGTTTCAAATCCTGGACATTAGGTACATAAATTCTATTCATGTACAGAATTATTCCATCATCCCCTAATTTATAATTCTCCACTTCCTGTGGCATCTTACCTTGTTGTGGCTTTGCTACCAAATCCCTTTACTGCAAATATGTATTTGCAGCCTCCAAAATTCTTCTTTTAATATCAGTTCGGTACATGCTAATGGTTGTAGCGTGTAATTTGTGTACTCTCCTACAGAGTGCATCAGCCACTTTATTCTCCTTCCCTTTGTTATGATTGATATCAAAATCATACTCACAGAGAAACTCTAGCCACCTACTCTATCTAGCATTCAAAGTTGGATGATCAAAAAAATACTTCAGACCGTTATGGTCTATTCTTAGTTCAAACCTCCTCCCCGTGAGGTAATGTCTCCATTTACTTAGAGCATGTACTATGGTTGCCAACTCCAAATCATGAGTTGCATAGTTCCTTTCATTCTCTTTCAACTTTCTGGATTCATAACAGATTACGAATCCATTCTGACTAAGGACTCCTCCCAGTCCTTCTTTGCATGCATCTGTGCATACCACAAAATATTCATTTGGGTCTACAATCCTCAGGATTGGAGCACTGGTTAACAGTTGCTTCAATTGCTGGAAGCTTTTCTCACATTCCTTTGTCCACTAAAATTTATTCTCCTTCCTTTGCAAGGAAGTGATAGGGTGAGTTATCCTCGAGAACCCTATGATAAACCTTCTATAATAACCAGCTATCCCATCCTTCGAAATAATATGCCCCGAGTAATGGATCGTCTCCTGATAAAATGAGCACTTTCTCAACTTGGCATACATTTGGTGCTCTCTTAGTACCTGCAACACCATCCTCAGATGTTGTTCATCCTCTTCTTTCGACTTGGAATACACCAGAATGTCATCCAGGAATACTATGACAAAATTCTCTAGATAGTTCCTGAATACACCATTCATTAGGCACATAAAAACAACGGGTGTGTTTGAAAACCAAAACAACACCACTGTGAACTCGTAATAACCATACCTTGTTCTAAAGGAAGTCTTGTTGATGTATTCATCTTTTATCCTTACTTGGTGATATCCCGACCTGATATCTATCTTTGAAAATATCTTTGCATCCTTCAATTGATCGAAGAGGTCATCAATCCTCGACAGAGGATATTTGTTCTTAACGGTTACTTTGTTCAGCTATCTGAAATCGATACACAATCTCAGTGTCCTATCCTTATTCTTCACAAATAGGACTGAGGCTCCCCAAGGTGACACACTTGGGCGTATATACCCCTTCCTCAAGATCTCCTCAAGATGCAACTCCAGTTCTTTCAACTTTGGCATACTCATTCTGTAAGGAGCTTTCGACACTGGAGCTGCTCCAGGTATCAAGTTTACAAAGAAGTCAATATCTCTCTTCGGGGGTAGTCTGGGTACCTCCTGAAATACATCTTCAAACTTTTTAGTACTGCATGATATCCAATCTTTGAGACCTCATTCTTAGATGCTTCCTCCACATGGGATGAAAATAATTGAAAGCCTTTCCTGTAGCACTTCTTCAACTACATTGTTGAGGTTTCTCTGACAGCAACAACTCTAGGAATTCATTGGGCTGTTATCTGGTTTCCTTCCTCATCCAGGCAAGTGAATGCCTTGTTACGACAGTCCAAGATGGCATGGTGCTATTCCAACTAGTCCATCCCAATTACATAGTCATAAGATCCTAAAGGCAGAATGTTCAATTCATCCTTTGTGCTTAGTCCATTCATGTCCACTGGGAATGACTTAACTAACTCAGTGACTTTTCTCTTGGTTCCTGTAGCCAACTGCACTAACCAATACTTTTCATGTTTGGTTCTCGACAATTGAAAACTTTCCACCACTCTAGGATCTATATAACTATGGCTAGCCCCTAAATCAATTAAAATAGTAAAGGCATGGTTGTTGATCATACCTTCCACTTCAATCATGTGCGACTGATATTCGGCTTGCTTGTTTTCCAGGGTTGCGTAGATCCTTGGCATTCTACTACCCAAGTCCTCCATTGTTCTAGCCTGCTAAACATTCTGGACATATCTCACTTTATCAATTCTATGGGGGCAATCTCTATACCTATGGTTCCCTTTACAACCCCAACATTCCATAGGTGGCAGTCTTGACATTTGCCCACCCACTTTAACCTTCCTGGGCTCTCTAAAAGATGGTTGTCCCTGAGGATTGTTTATGAAAAAGGGTGGCTTAGTTCCCTTCTTCCTCTGATACATATTGAATTTCTTCTTGTCTTCCCAAGCATTCTAGAAAGTAGGCTTCTCTCTTTGTTTCTCATATAAGCATTTCTCCCTCCTTATCGTTTCTTCCATAGTCTTAGGATCATCATACTGAATCTTGTCGCCAATGGAAGGTGGAATTCCACTCATATACCTTTGAATCTTGACAGTTTCATCCTTGATGAACAAGACATACTTTAGCAACTCCAAAAATCTTCGTTCGTATTCATCAATGATCATGTTGCCCAGCTTGAGTTCAAATAACTCTTTCATCTTTCTATCATAGTATCTTTTAGTCAAGTATTTCTTCTCAAAATGCCTCTTGATTTCTTTCCAAATGATATCTTTCTCTATAATGTGGTGTACCTACACAAGTTGATCCCACCACATGGATGCTTTTCCTTTCAATTGATACATTGCAATTCTTCCTTCTGTATGAGAGGAATAGTTCTACAGTTGGAAATATTCCTCATGCCAAGAAACCATGTTTCAACATCTTCCTCCTTCTTATGTTCTCCATCAAACATAGGAGGCTTAATCTTTTTCATTTAACCCTTCAGTTCATCCAATCCAGATCTCCTGTGCTTTCTGGTAGGAGATGGGCTTGAACTTCTGCATGCCTCCTTATTGGAGTGTTTCGGGAAGTGACGATGATGCCTGCTAACACTTATTGATCTTATTTTCTTCTCAGGGATCCTACGACTCTCTATTTTTCTTGAGTCACTCTCCTTATCCAATTTATTTTCGATCCTTTCTAGGCTCTTCATTAACTATAAGTTAAATTCTCCCTATTGTTCCTTAGCTTTCATGAGATTTTTTTTATCTTCTCGGTGAGTCTGGGAATCTTTCTACAATCATTAAATGGTTTTCATCATATTCCCTTCCTTATCTATCTCTTCTCCATGTCCATTGGATTTCAACCCTTCAAATCCCAAATGAACATCCATTCCTTTTGCTTCATCCTCGAAACTGGAAGCAGTCTGTGCCTCTTCCATTTCTTTTCACTCAGTGGAAATTCTACTCGGTTCTGGCACTCGTTAAACTTCTGCAAAAACAATGTGCAGACAACTAGAATTTGTCAAGCCATTATTCTTTAAAAAATCCCGCAGCATTCATAAACAAATCTAATTCAAGAAAACATTCAGTTTTCATTCTATGTGTTTCTCATTCAATTAAGAATCCCCACAGACTTCTTCTTTCATAAATCTGCTCTACTAATTTTTCAGGCACTAGCCCCTTTCTCTCAGTTCCCAACCCACATTACCATGGGTCATTACCAAGCACTAGATCAATAAGCGCATATTGGGGCCTTCAGCCTTCGAAAATTTTCAAAGCGCAATACAACAATCACTCAAAGTTCTGAGTTACCGAACTCGCACAGTAGCGTGGATCAACAGTCCACATCTACCCAGAATCCAATGGATGACACTCACTATGGAACCTCAAGTGTCTGAAGTTTCAAGAACTTCTGAAGATTTCACATCCGCACACCCTGAACCATTAATCTCTGAACACTTCCACATCACCTCAGGTGAAGTTATTACGTTACATCACTTAACATTTTCTGAATTGCGAGGGCATGCAACGGTAGTTTGGAGTAACCCACCTTTCATTCCGCAATTCTCGTGACGCTGACATGTAACCCCACAGTGAAACCACGGTTTGGATTGTGGGACTGCCTTGGAGAATTAGCTTCCATACAAATTGGGTCCCCACAATTCCTTCTGGTCGTTGATCTTGATGTATCGTGATCAATTCCACTGTGGGTCCTCCGACCTTTAACTATGTTACATAATCTCAGGTCCCACTAACCCTGCTCACACATGATGCTACATGGAAGAATACTAGCGACTAATACATGGTCCATTCAAATGGGTGACACTTGTCACGTTCCAAATGCCATCTCAATATTCCATGGGTTCAAAACCCACTTACATGTGGCACACATCCTATGTGTCCACGTCACCTCCAGGTGACATCATCATGACTCACCACTTCAGCTCTTTGGGTTTCAGGAGTTTCTCACCCTCCACACTTGAAATCCTCCGAAGTGACTTTCCTTTTCCTTCCTGGACATAGATCTAACGGTCCAGACTCATTTTCTACGATCTACGGTGTAGATCTCCTTCAGAAGTTTGTGCCTAAGCGCATTCCACTTCTCCCGACTGCTGAACTCCGAAAGGCTTCCAGGATAATCTTCCTGCACCTTCTTTGGATCTGATGGTCATAAATGACTCTCCTTTTTCCCAACCGATCCTATGGCTCCAACACCCTAAGTGTTGATATCTCCCTCTCTGTGGTCAAATATCACATCGGCTATGGTTTTATTCTACTACTACTACTCCTCTTGAGCTTTGTAACACGACCAAGTAACCCCTTGGCACTCAGAAACACTCTAAGGTTCGAAATTGGTTCCTTCGAACACCATTTCCACTCGAAACCTTGGGTTCAAAGACCACTTATCCAGCCCATCCAGGCTCAGCATTGAAACTATGGCTCTGATACCAATTTGTAACATCCTTGGCCATCATCCCCACTGTCAGGAAACACTACTATGTGGAAAATATACACATATTTATAAAGAATATGGATTAAATCAAATTAATATAATTAACATGGATGTACTGTTGTCATACAAACTTAAACAAAATTAACAACAATTCAAATGCGAAATGGAATACATGATAACATTTCAAGACACAGACATGAATCACATATAAATTAAGTACATAATTAATACTTATCTTTTAAACTGGTGTAACACCACCAACTGCGTGCAGACTGTTAAGAACCAAATATCAATATAGCATAGAAAAACCTCAGAATCAGTACTCAACGCCTTGAAAAAGACATAAATTCAGATAATAAGCCTCTTCGAGGGGGTAACCCCTTTATTCCCACATAAATGTACAATTACAAGATGATTCCAAATGAAAATGTCTCCTTGGTATATATAGGAGACTAGGAGGTATAATTAAAACTAATGGCCTAAATCCGACATAAATAAAATAACATTACTAATATAATATGCCCCAATTAAGGG
>JZKD02S0859965.1:299045-311495 GCA_000966675.3 Picea glauca
GAATCAAATCATTAAATTTAAGGCTCTTCCATAGCTTTGAATTTAAACTTTAACAAAATCAATAATCCTGAAATAGTGCCCCCTACCATTTGCAGTCCAAAGAATAAAACATTGTGAACAATGAGACATATCAAAATACCTAGAAGGGTAAGGAAGCTAATGTGTCCCCATTACACCAATCACAACATGCACACCTCACTCCAAAGAAAACTACACTTGGGCTTCATGGGAATCCCTTGGTGCAATTGACATGGTAAAAACATTTCTCTTCAAGGGATATGCACCCTAACTTCCTACCTAAGCATGACATAAATATTTCAAGTCATGACATATATTCAAGCTTAATAAGATCATTGAAACAACAAAATACAAGAATCCCTTCAAAATTTTCACACACTTTTGAGCACATATCAGATAGTCACAAATTAAAATATACTAGTCTCCATAAAAAGAGTAAAATTAGGGACAAGAACGTTGCAGAATCAAGATTAGAAAGGTATATGCTTCAAACATACACCAAAACTAGTGTCCAATGCAGTCCTGACAGTACCATCAGAAATAGGTATCACTTGAGCAAGTTCATCAATATACGTATCTTCCCTTTACGGAAACATCATTCCTCTTCCAAGAAACTTGAACACATCACCTTCAAATTGAACCCAATTCTGAATAACATTATCTACTTTGAGAATATTGTAGGGAACATTAGCATATGGCACTTGGTCACATCTCTTTGGCCATGGAAATGGATTTTTTTATCCTTTTGGGGTAGGACTAAGGCAATACAACTTTTTTGATCCACATGTGTGATCAATATTTGTACATAAATACTTATCCTTAATATTCTTCCTTTGTTTTTATTTTCTTCTTTAATTACCTTACTTAGCTTCTTTTTCCTTTCAAATGTGGATTGCAGGTCACACTACCATCGAATTTACCTTGACCACAAACCCACAAACATGTTTATTTATAATTAGTCTAGTTTCCCCTCTTTTAAATTTTCCAACACTTGGTCATTTTTTGAAGTGATGTGAGAGTAGTGATGTGGGAGTACAACATGTCCTGGACCCACAATCACGCTACCCTCAATTTTCACTTCTATCTCTATTTTCTACAAAAATGAACTTTTTACCTTTT
Source organism: Picea glauca (assembly GCA_000966675.3). Taxonomy (NCBI): domain Eukaryota; kingdom Viridiplantae; phylum Streptophyta; class Pinopsida; order Pinales; family Pinaceae; genus Picea; species Picea glauca. Next base: position 300,183 of record JZKD02S0859965.1, read on the forward strand.
CATACATAGATATTTCTTGAAATGTGGATGCGAGACAACTGACTATCCCATATACATTTTTCCCATGTCTTCACTCCTGCATGCCTACATACCCACAACCTCGCACTCTACATAATTCATCTCTTACTTATGTGACCCACAAAATGACCCTCTCCCATACTTAGTCAATTTTATTACTTCAAATGCAAGGGTCTTTCCCTTTTACCTTTTTCCATCTTGATATGCCCTAAGGCTTGCAGTCCCACATTCTAAATAATGCACTTTCCATTCCTTGTTTTACACCTCCATACTTAACCACTTTCCATTCTCCATGACATCACATCACCACTTCCCATCACATTTATTTCCCCTTCCACATCATCCACCACTTGTGTGAACATAATGTTGTTGTTAAAGTGGTGAAGATTTCGTAAATCTTGTAATAAATTCAAAAATCACGTCATGCAAACTAGCAAATTTGAAATAAGAATTACAATTGAGAAATACATGGTAAATTAAATACGAACTAATACGCCAAGTTGTAAAATGTTATATTGGTAGTAATGCCATCTATTGGCGAGGCTAGAAAGTATTGAAGATAATGTCAAATAAGATAAAGGAATTGTATTGTGGGGATACACCAAATACGCTTGGACGTGAAGATCAAGAGTTCTAGTGGTCACGAGCCTACAACTGCTACAAGTATCTCACTCTTACTAATAAATAGATGAATTAGGTCTAGACCTCAGGCATGAACCTTTTTTGTTATGTTTTAGAGGTAACAAATTCTAGAGAGCTCATTCAACGATGTGCAGATAAATTCAATTAGGAGAAGAGAATAATCTAGCTCCAAGGACAACAACCTATCTCCTTAGCTTCTCTAGTATTTACCATAATGCTACATCCCCCTATGCCTTCCATGCAATTCATGGGAGAAGAAGCCAACGAATTCCTAAAGCAACACAAAGGAGGAGGAGAGTTCCTTGATAAATATTTGGTTAACCCAAGAAATAACACTAGTTCTTCCATGATTGAGGTAATTTCCTTGAAATTCCCATACAAGGAGTTTTCCTGGTTGTTTGCTTGTACCATTAGCTGGAATCCACAACCTATGTGCCAAGAAATATCATCTATGTCCCTTATTTCACTCTGCATGAAAATTCCATCATAGATTGGGGTCACATCATTTCTAGTGAAATCTCATTTCAATTGAGCAATTTGAAAAAGACCCATAAATTTTATATGACATCCTATCTTATTTTCACCATAGCTTATTGCCATGTTTTTGAGAAATTGTCGAGGGAAAGGAGTGTTGACTTTAAATTGGAACCAATCTTCACCTGGTATCCAACCTTGTGGAGGCACAAAGCTTAGTATTATTTTTACCCGGTTCACAATAATTTTATCTTAGAGTTTAAAAAATAGTCTTTGGCCCTAATACATTGAAGTTGTCACTCAAAGTTGCCACCTTTCTCACAGAGAAAGGATTTTTTTAAACCACTGAAGATTTTAGTATTATAAGGTTATTTGGTTGTGAAGAGAAACCTTACCTCTTTTTTCTTTTTTTTATGTCTGGAGGAATCAGCAACTAGTTGGGCACGTGCTCGCGTTACACATGGCTGTGTTATCCAATTGTTACCACTATAACCTCCAGGTGTGCCCACGAGGCCCCATACATGGCACACATTGTAAGTTGGGGGGAGTTGAACTCGAAACCTCATGGAACTTCATTTTCACAGCACTTGCCAATTGAGTTGCCCCCCGGGGGGCTTCGAGGTGGTGGAGAAGGCTGAGTTGATGAGTTCAGTCTTGTCGGAAGAGATGCAGCCATTCTTTCCTTCCAACCACGTTGAGAAACCTTTCCTCTTATTGTTGTATGTATCAGACAATTTTTTTTTTGTAGAAGTTTGCAGACAATATAAGTCCTAGGCTCACTTGTTCAACAAGAAGAGAAAGAAGCAATTCATCCCACTGCCTTGGAAAATTTGAGAAATTATTGTAAAACACATCTCCCATTTGGATGAAACTGTAGGTCATATTGACCAACTCAGCCTAAACAAAGTTGAACTTGTTGAGGTTTTTGACCCAAATGATATGTTTACTACACATATGGCCGTAGTCGGTTTTTCTTCTTATTTTACCAAAATTTAACAGTTTAAAGAAGGAGGTGGAGATAATTTGAATCTCCCTGAGATTTCAACCTACCAAAATTTTAATGACGTAGAGGAATTAATCAGTGCCAATGAGGGATATCAACAACAAGGTAGAGAAGCAATGGATAAAAATCCCAATTCACTGATTGTGTCTCAAAAAATTACCCCCGTAAGAACAAAAACTGGGAGTAGTGGTTTGGAGATGAGAAAAAAACATGCCAAAAGTTTAGATGATGGCAGTGATAAAGACCCAATAAAGAAAAATATCAAAAAATCTCATATCGTGTATACTTCTACTAAAAGAAAAAGTGATACATAGAAAGCAGGGTTAGGCGTACATGAAATTCAAGAAATCCCACGGGCTATGGATGTAGACAAGCTTATTGAAGAACCCAGCTGGTCTGAACAAAGACTATTGGAAACCCAAGAAATTATCGAAACCCTAGTCACTCAAGAACCAGAGACATTTGAAGAGGAGTTTGTAACTTTGCACCACGGGGCCTATAATCAAGCATCTAAAAAATTGTTAATTGAGAAAGTTAATAAAAAAAACAAGAAGAGATCTGAGAAATGGAAATCAAAAATTGATTTCGATGGGGTTGCACCATAAAAAATTGTACAATTCCATGAAGCAACCATAGAAGCCTTGAAACAATCTGTTAGTAACATTGAAAAGGAAAATTTAGAATTAAAACAAAAAATAAAGGAATTAGAGGAAGCTTTAATTCCAATACCATTGTTTGTAGAACCTTTAAACATAGTTCAACCAACACTCACTTTAGCAGATATCTTGGAAAGCATCAACAAATGGAAATGTTCATCTAGTTTGTGGCAAGAAATAAGAAAGTATGTTAGAGACGGGATACAAAAATATATATATTTGATTCAATAAATCTGAGAGCTTGCATAGAGCTCCACCAACTTTGCAACAAGGATTACAAATTTCAAAGAATATCTTCAAAAAGATATGGAGAATAATGAAGGTTTCTACAAAGCCGTTGTGGGTATATTCTTGGCTAGAGTTACAAGTTTAAGTGATTTTAATGTTCCTTTTCAAACAGGAGCTCAAGAGAGGAGGATTAATGGTCTAAACCGCCCCGTTAGATTATAGACAAGTCCAGAAAGGGGTAAATAGGGTTACTAGAGGTCACTCCAGTCAAAGGTGTTATATTCAGAAAGCGACATTGAGTTAAAAGTGGCTAAAAGTGCTTTTAAGACAATTTGAGCTAAAAATAGAACAAACGAGCTAAAATTAGAAGTCAACAGTGAATTAGGGTTTCAATCAGCTATAAGAGAAGGTTTAACGACCCAATTCATCATTATGTAGATTTTGACTTGTCATTGAGGAGAGAGGCACATCTCAGGAGGTAGCTCAATGGATTCCAGGAGGAATACACTAGTGGCTTATTTTGGTGTTCAGAGACACACCCTATTCACCGAGGAGGTCACACAGATCATCCATCGATATTCAACAACAGTTTTGCAGGTTGCAACAGCAAGGGAACACCCATTCAGGGTGAGGGAGCAACTTCTAAGGAGGTTCAATGGACCGACTTGTCCCTTTCAGGGAGAGTTTAGAGATTCCCCTCTGACCCAGTTGAGAGGAAGGCAAGGCACATATTTTTCCTAGTTCCTCATCATATTCTGATGGAGGAATAATCTGGGGTGCACTTTCCGAAAATTGGGAGTGCGACACTTGGGAAGGACACATTCGGGGTTCCCGAGAAATCATCAGTTCATATCCGGGGAAATCCTTCTGACCCATTTCACAGTAGACCTGGGTGATCAATTTGAGACACACATCAATCGATTATGATGGTGGAATCACTAGGGCACAGTTTTCCAGAGCAGAGGAGGCGCATTTCCCCCAAGGGGATCCATTCGAGGACCAGATACACTAGTTGAGGTCTGGACAGTCACCAGAACTATGAGGAAGAGCAGGGCGCATTGTTTGGGATAGTTCCCAGGAATTTTCGAGAGGTATAGCCACTAGGGATAACTTTCCAACTTGCAACAATTGTTGTACGAGATCGCATATCCGCTACAGTTATTCATCCATTGCATTCCAAAACATTCTTTGGGTATCGGGTATTATTGTTTTAGTTTCTATTGTATTCTGGCTAATATCCTTTTTTCATTGATCTTGTCAAGTGATTCATTTTATTCATCCACATTTGGAATTTGTACTCCATGGAGATTTCATAATATAAGCTTTTCAGTCTTTTGTCGCCATTATTATTTGAATGCTCATTTATATGTTGTAAACAATTAATCCTACACACATTAGAAGAGTTTCCTAGACTAGCCAAGTTAGGAACATTACAATGGTATTCACATAAAAGAGAAAAACATTCCTTCAAACATCCAGATGAAACAAATTAATGCTTGTTGGTTGAAGAGAATAATAATTTGAAGAGAAATGATAAATGAATTAGATGTTGTGAAGAATAAAAGAGGTGACCTTTTCTTTAATCTTGTCAATCTCATAAAGGAACTCAATGGCCCAAGTTTATTAATTGATACAATAATTTCAACTAAATAAAATTTATTAGAACTTGGTATATTAAAATTTTCATGGGTAAATGAGTTCATTGAATCAATAGAATTCTCCGAGGAAGAAATCGAAATATGGCTAGTCAGATACATCAACATAAATGATGAGGTAGATGAAACGTTGCACAAATTAGACATGCACCTAAGATATATGGAGAATGAGATGTTCAAAATAAATACTAAGCATGAGATCATGGTGGCCCCCATGAGAGAATATATTGAAGATTGGTTAAGAAAATCCTTAATTAAAATCACCGAGCCATAACAACAAGAAACGGCTGCAGTAGTTATGCCACCTCAACCACATCAAGAATCTATAAAATATGAACCTTCAAACAAGTAAAGGGTTCAGAAAAAAATTCAATGATTCAACCAACAACCCTCTTCTTTTCCTCATTATCCTTCTTCTACAATCATTTGTCATATTGCCTTTCATTTCCCAACAATCTGTGAAACCCAGGTTGATCCTTGGTTGTTTTTCTTGTGTCTTCTAGGTCTTTTCATTTCATGGTCCACGAGAGCCCCATCCCAGTCCTCTTTGAAGGAAAAACACAAATCTATTATTTCAAGACATTCACTTTGTTATTTTAAAGACATATATTATTTTTTGAGGTTCCTAGAGAACTATTTTGGAATATTACATTATTTTAATCTCAAAGACTTTGATTCAAGCATGAGATTTCAAATGTATATCTATCATAATCATTTTTGTGCCTAATTGAATGATCATTTAAAGTTCTCTCCCAAATGTAGTCCATATTTTCTTACTTCATTTCCTTGAATATTGTGTTTTGTCTTGATGAATGTTTTGATGGAAATGTCATCATATTTACTTTCACACTCTTATGGTTTATAATCCTGTAATATATTGTAAATATTTTCTTTTATAAGATACATGGTCCTATATTAGGTATTCTTTGCATGTGAATAACTATTTTAAATAAATCTGGTCCTTCTCAAGCATTGTTTGTATTTTTGCATGTTGCTTAAGAATAGAGGAGTGCCACCTCTTAAAAAACATAGGGGGATTTTATCCTTTTGAGGTTGACTCAAAGACCATAAAATTGTATTTGAGCTCAACAAGCTTCTCATCCTCTAGTGGGAAATTCCTCTCTCTATATATCATATTATCTCTCGGAAATGTCATAGTTCACTTTTGGTCATGGCAGGGCATGTAATCAATGTATTTTGCACTGCAAGGTTCAAATACTTTTTCTTTGGATTCAAAAGGTTCAATGTTATCTCCTTCATTGTGGTGAGTGTACAAAGTTCCACATTATGTCATCTAGGTGATTTCTAATGCAATGCTATCACCCTTTCCAAAACCACTCTTCTTCCAAGCACCCAATATGTAGAAAAAATAGCATAATCCCAAAAAAATAAAGATAGAAATAGAACTATTGGTCTTGTTGTCTGCTGAATTTGGTTTTGACATTATCTTGTATCTATAGAGGACAAGAAAACAAAGGAATTATTCCAAACTCTACAAAGCCAAAAGGTTCTAGACAAGAAAATGAAGGAATTGTTCCAAAATATACAAATCCAAAAGGACCTAGACAAGAAAATGAAGGAGTTATTCCAAAATCTCTGACATTTAAAGGTCCTTTTGTATTATAATCTAGATGATGAAATCAAAAATCACTATAGAATTGAACCCCGAGTTCATGATGCCAAAGAACATAGGAGAACAAAACTAAATTCGTAAACCAAAACAATGAGCAAATGAAGGGGGATACATCCTCTCATCATGAAGCTAAGATAAGCTTGTTAAACATCAAATTCATGATAAAGAAAACACATAGAACAGATCTCAAGCTAGAAGCCCAAAAAGTAATAAAATGGAGGGGAATACATCACACAATCACACAATGTAATGGACCAAATTATAAGTTTTCTTCATGAAAACCCTTGAATTTAATTTAAAGAATTTGAAAGAACCCTAAATTTAAGGACAATTTGAGTGGGAAGAAGTACTCACCATTCTTGGTCCCCTGAAATTTGTCTCCTTGCACTTGGTCTCCTTACCCTGAAATTCATCTCCTTTCCATTGGTCTCCTTACCCTGAAATTTGTATCCTTTCCCTCACATGTAGGGATCATAGTCAGCCATCTTTCCCTCTCTTGCGCTAGGCATCACAGTTGGGATCACGGTTGTCAGTTTTGTCTCCTTTCCCTTGCCCTAAAATTCTTCTCCTTGTCCTCATGTGCAGGGATCATAGTAAAAATCCTTTCCCTCTCTCATGCGCAGGGATCACAGTCATCATGGTTTTTGTAATAGGTTTTGTTGTTACAGTCATGGTTTTGTTGGGTATATGTTATATTATTTGAATGAGTAGTAGTCTCACATTTTTTCTTTTCACGAGTAGATCCAAAGTTGAGAAAAAAAGTTTTCCTCGGGAAACGTGTTGCATTTTTGGGTGGTTTTTTGGCACATGGTTTTTGTCGATGGTTTTCTATTTACAGTTAAGGAATTATGGGTTTTGACTAATCTAGGTCATTGGGTTAGGGTTTTGTATGTCGTTGGATCCTATATGTATATTGTATTGTGTTAGCACTCTGTAAATTTTGTCTGGCTGATAGACAAACGACAAAGGTAATTGTTTCAACCAGCTTTAGAGCTGGGCACTAGCCTGCTCAACTTAGAGAGGGCTCTCTCATGTCACTTGATATTTCTTTGGAAATCATTGGCTAGATTTGGTTTGTTTTGGGGGGTATTATAAAATTGTTGAGGAAGTGGGGGTGACATTTGGGCTATAGAGTCAGAAATGAATAATGCAGTGGCAGGTCATTAGAACTATATAGAGGAGAAAGGCTAAGTGAGGCAATGAGTCTGAGTTTTCAAATTGAAATTTTCATGGCAAAAGAAGAAAAGGGAAAACACATAACTACTTCAGAGCATATTAAAATGAATTCTGAAATAGTTGAGAAGCGAATCGCATGAATTTAAATTGATAAGTCTAGAGCATCATCAGATGAATTCCAGACTTTAAACTCTCCAATTTAAAAGAGGAAATTGCAAATGGAATTTTAAAGACACGGGAAACACACACTATGAAAGAGGACATAATTCATATCACATCCAATTAGAATCTTTTCATAAATAGTTCAAAAATTGCTTCTACATCATATATTCAGTTTAGCTCCATGATTTTACAAAGTCTACCTGCAATAGGGCAGGGCCCCTCTCTCCTTTATTTATATCCTAGGGATAATATATATAGAAAATTTACATGTGGGATTCAAAACGACTCAACTTCCCCACAGTCTAAAGATAGAGATCAGTTACACAAAAGAGTAACGCATCACAACTATTCTCCTACTTTACAAGGAGTGTTATAAACAGTTCTGACATATCTGAGGAATTTTCATTGAATGCCATATGTCCAAAATTTTCTGAAACGTATTCATTTCAACCTGAGAACTTATTCCATATTGGAGATTTCTTCTTTCAGGGTGTTCAACCAAACTGGTTGATTTTCCCCAACGCTTTCGACTACCTCACCTTTGACTCCTGTCTTCTGTCTCTTTCTCTGCTTCCCCCTTTCTACTTGTTTGTATCATTTCTCCATGTGTCTATTGATGATTAAATCCCTCATGATAGGATTTAGTCTAACCTCTGATTCTGGTTCTATCACAGGGTCAGTATGGAATTTGGATGCTAGTATTCGTGCAATCGACTTCTCTTTATTACTCATTGATGGATTTTCCATGTTATTCGAAAATCCTATTTCACTGGATGTTGTTCGATCAGCCTGGTCCATGTCTCCCAGTTTTTCAGAAAACACGATTTTGATCTTCTTATTCTTGTTAATTACTTCGTTCTGAATGAAATGTCGATTTCTCAAACGAGATAAACTTATATATAATTTTGAGGATGGTTGCCATTGAGTGTTTAATAACAGACTGTGACGACAGTACTTGTCTGAATTCTAGCCTATCACACTCGGCTGTCAGCTTTAAAATGATTAGCCTCCAGATTTTCCTTTTAGCAACGCTTACCTGACACTACACGAGGTAAAGTACTTGAGCAACGGTACTAATGTGACCGAATAAGTCCTTAACTCTCCCCTTTTCGTACACAGTCTGTGGGAATGACACATATCAAATGATTTTTCGATACGTGACATTGGGGGTTGGAGAAAGTGGTTTTAGGTAGACCACTTTTCGCCCCGATGTGCTTCTGAGAGTGCCACGCATCCACGAATGAAACCACAATAGTTTTCTCCGGCCCGCCTTCACATAATTAAACTTCATGCTATTTCACTGCCTAATATGGGTCTCAGTCTTTGATCTGGGCCACCTCGAAATCTACGGTCTTCCTGGTCTTTCCTTTAGCGCCTCCACTATACTTGTCCATATGCTACCATATGTGACCTGGTCCTCCAAATCGCACCATGTCTCTACACTTCTTTAGTCCTCCGCTAAATTTGAAACTCGTATTTCATGTATAATTGTTATGGTGATAACATAGGCTCCTATTGGGGATGCTATCCTCCCTGTGAGCTAGCAAAGAATTGTATACTCGGTGCCTTCGTCATTGGGATGCTTTCAAAACACATGTGTATACTCTATTATGTCTTGGAGACTGAGCGTTAATTTTAAAACCGAACTTTGCACACTACTTCTCAACTGGATGTTGAACAAAAATACTGCATACTAATGGAAATTAAAAAAGGAATGCTTGACCAACAAGCTTATTCACACACTCCTACTTGCCCTAAAAATGCTGAAATGAATACTCAATCAAGTGATGCTAAATTGCCAATGCAACTAATCAAGCAATTGGCTTCCCGATTTTTCTTCGCACACATCTTTCTTAAACAGGCAGACAAATGTAAAAGATGGTAGCTAAAAGAAAAAATTGAATCCAAAATATGAGCTTATGAATGAAACAAACTCCTCCTTCCATGATGACTCTAATAGGATGGCCATAGGATCTTGAAAACCATGAAAAATCATTTCTTCTTAATGAGAAAAAATAGAAAGACAAGCCTCTTTCATAAGTGTTTGTTGCTCTTGCTCTATTTCTTTTGTTCTAAGAATATTTTCAAATGAAATGGTAGCAATAGGTGTGTCTACTCTTCCATAAATATTAACAAAAACATTCATACAGTCTTGTACATCTTCAAATATGACAGCCACATCATGTGCATCATCCTTTTCATCATATTTATGTATTTCTGATTGAGAAATGGTAGGATTCGTTATGTTGCTTTCCTGAAACTCTATGTCATTTGTTTTTTCGCTGCTTGGAATATCCATAGACGTAGTTTCAAAATCCTCATCCATGTCTAGGTCACTTAGAAATTGGACCACCACGTCATTTTCAGGGGCAAAAAGACAACTTTGAAACACTTTATCTTGCTGGAAATATTGTTGAATGTCTATGTTAGTTTCAGGAGAAGGAAAATAACCTTTAACAACAATTTCTTGATCATCTTCTTCTTTTTTGATTCGGTGGTTAAGAACATATTGCAACTACAAATTGGAATATCCTTCCAAGTAATCAGCTACATGATCATCCAATGCATGTGAATGTTGTTGGTCTTCCTTACTAATAACAATTTCCTTATGTAAAACAGTGCTACTGTGAATGCAGACAGTATTCCCTGCTTCTTTTATTCTCTCATGATTTTATTTTAAACATTCAAAGGATCAAAATCATAAAGGAATATAGTTTTTATCTGTAAGTCCACTGCTTTCTTCATATTCAACATTATGCCTGGAGGCTTTCTGATTTGAAACATTATAAACATTTTTCTTCAAAAAATTTAAAGAAGAAAAACATAATGGCAAGGTTCTTTCACCTGATTCAAAACCTCCTTCATTTTCTTCATTGTTGTCAACTCCTTTGGACTGTCGAACACACTCATTTTCATATTTATCTTCGACCAATGGCTACAATTTTGAACTAACAAGATCTTCTACATAACAAGTAACAGGGTCATCAGACATATGAGGAGATTGCTGCAATATCTTGTCAATTTTTTCCAGTGAATTAGTGTGATTTGGCATTAACACACATTCCCTTGCTTCGATGATGATCTTAGGATTTTCTTTCAAAAATTTGAATGAAGAAAATCATAAAGGTAAAGAATTCCCTTCGGCTAATTCAATACTTTCTTCTTTGTACTGTGATATGTAGGTTGATTTCTCTCATTATACAGCTGAAAAGGAACATTTTCTGACAGAGAACATGTAGTTGGTTGCTCTAGTGAGTCAACATCATAATCACCATCATATTTATCATATATAGGAAAATCGGCAACATATGCAATGTCATCTAACAAGAAAAAACTTGGAACATCAACTTGTTCTTCAACAAACTGATTTGCAAACTCATCTTCTTGATTGTCTACAAATGAATGCATAAAACAATCAGCCTCCTGCTTATCATGGGATGTATCGGAAGCTAAATCATCACCTCTTCTTTCAACAAGTGGAATACAATTTTTTGCAAAATCATGAGCATTGGAAACTATTGGATCATGTTGTCATTGATGCCAATGGTTTGATTGATTGATGTCAAGTGATTGATTGATGCCAAAAGATTGATTGATTGATGATTGATGTAATGTAATATGTATTTTCCTTGATGAGAATGCATAGATGAAGATGGATCAATGAGT
>JZKD02S0859965.1:319736-345300 GCA_000966675.3 Picea glauca
GTCTAAGTGTGGTAGGTGTGTCCAACAGAAACTTCAAGAGGACCTATGATATTATCAATTCCATGCTCAATATCCCAATCAACTATTTTCTTTTCATATTTACTTTCATGTTATTGAGCATTGAGCCCCTCATTTTGGATTTGTTTACATGCTTGGATGTTGTGTTGAATGTCCCGAGCATCATTAAACATTTGTTGTAAGGACTTAGGTCTTCTTTCCATCAGGAGGAAAGACAAATCTGGTTGAAGAGTAGTTGCATAATGGAGCATGGCAGCAGCTTCAGTGGGTTGAATTTCTTTGGACAAATTGTAATAGATACTGGAAAACCTTCTACTGAATATAGAAACAATTTCATTGCTCTTTTTTTTAAGGCATAGAACTCTATAAGCTGTAGATCCAAAGATTTTTTCCTACCCCAAAACTTTAAAAAGACATCCTTCAATTCCTCCCATGAGCTAATTGTCTATGGCTGCAAATGTTTAAACCAGTCTTTGGTGTCTCCTTCCAAGGATTGAGATAAGGCCCTCATACAAACATCATCATGGTCAATATCAAACAAATCTATAAAATGTTCAAACCCTTGGATGTGTTTTTCATCCGAGATGGTATTAGGTTCCCCATCAAACATAGGTAGGTACTCATAGTGTTTTGGAGGAAAATCATGAAGGATGTGGGGTAAATTTAAGGGTCTGTATCTATGTTGGATATTGGAGGACGTTGGATCAGGTACAGGAGGTGAAATATCAACCCTGGCTTCATGGGTTTTATCAACTTGGTCATGTCTATCACATGGCTTAGATGTGATACTTTTATCAAAAGTAGTGATACAGTGAGGATATGCATGTACAACTTTAAGGAGAGGATACACAATTTCAAGATTCTCATGATCATCATTAGAATGCAGCAGGTAAAGAAACATTAGTTTGACATGTTTAAGGAAGGACCAGAGGAAACTTATAACAAACAATAAAATGTCGAAAAAAATCCAAATTTAAGTACTTGTTTTCTTCCATAATATTTTTTCATACCTCTGTCAAGGGTTCTCATATTCCAGTGGAGTCTCTAAATTAAATTTGAAGCTTGAGTGGAGTTGCCAATAATATTTTGGAAGCTAGATTATGCATTGAGAGTGGAGTCAACTTCAAACTGATTTTTGATGTGTGGAATCGCCAGAGCAGGAATACAACCAATATGTGCCTAAGTGTATGCTGCTCTCAGACCTTAGAACTTAACCATGTTGTTATTTCCTAGGGAAAAAATTTCAATTTCGTCCCCGATAACAACGCCAGAATGTTAGCACTCTGTAAATTTTGTCTGGTTGATAGACAAACGACAGAAGTAACTGTTTCAAACAGATTTAGAGTTGGGCACTAGCTTTCTCAACTCAGAGAGGGATCTCTCGTGCCACTTGATATTTCTTTGGAAATCATTGGCTAGATTTGGTTTGTTTTGGGGGGTATTATAAAGTTTCTGAGGAAGTGGGGGTGACATTTGGGATATGGAGTTAGAAATGAATAATGCAGTGGCGGGTCATTAGAACTATCTAGAGGAGAAAGGCTAAGTGAGGCAATGAGTCTGAGTTTTCAAATTGAAATTTGCATGGTAAAAGAAGAAAAGGGAAAACACATAACTACTTTAGAGCATATTAAAATGAATTCTGAAATAGTTGAGAAGAGAATCACATGAATTTAAATTGCTAAGTCTAGGGCATCATCAGACAAATTCCAGACTTTAAACTCTCCAATTTAAAAGAGGAAATTGCAAATGGAATTTTAAAGAAACAGGAAACACACACTATGAAAGAGGACAAAACTCATATCACAGCCAATTAGAATCTTTTCATAAACAGTTCAAAAATTGCTTCTGCATCATATATTCAGTTTAGCTCCATGATTTTACAAAGTATACCTACAATGAGAGCAGGCCCCCTCTCTCCTTTCTTTCTATCCTAGGGATAATATATATAGAAAATTTACATGCGGGATTCAAAACGGCTCAACTTCCCCACAAGCTAAAGATAGAGATCGGTTACACAAAAGAGTAACACATCATAGCTATTCTCCTACTTTACAAGGAGCGTTATAAACAGTTCTGACATATCTGAGGCATTTTCATTGAACACCATATGTCCAAAAAAAATTTAAACGTACTCATTTCAACCTAAGAACTTATTCGAGCTTGGAGATTTTTTCTTTCAGGGTGTTTAACCAAACTGGTTGATTTTCCCCAACGCTTTCAACCACCTCAGTTCTGACTCTTGTCTTCTGCCGCTTGCTCCGCTTCCCCCTTTCTGCTTGTTTGTAGCACTTATCCACGTGTCCGTTGATGATTAAATCCCTCATGATAGGATTTAGTCTGACCTCTGATTTTGGTTCTATCGTAGGGTCAGTATGGAATTTGGTTGCTAGTATCTGTGCGATCAACTTCTCTCTCTTACTCATTGATGGATTTTCCATGTTAGTTGAAAATCTTGTTTCACTAGATGTTGTTCGATTGGCATGGTTCATGTCTCCCAGTTTTGCAGAAAACATGATTTTCGTCTTCCTGGTCTTGTCAATTACTTCATTCCGAATGAAATGTCAATTTCTCAAACGAGATAAACTTATCTATAATTTTGAGGAAGGTTGTCATTGAGTGTTTAATAATACACTGTGACGACAGTACTTGTTCGAATTCCATCCTATCACACTCGATTGTCAGCTTCAAAATGATTATCCTCCATATTTTCTTTCTGGCGGTTCTTACTCAACGTTGCACGACGTAAAGTACTTGAGAAACGGTACTGATGTGACCGAATAAGTCGTTAAATCTCCCCTTTTCGTATGCAATCTGTGGGAATGACACATATTGAATGATTTTTCAACACGTGACATCGAGGGTTGGAGAAAATGGTTTTAGGTAGACCTCTTTTATCCCCGATGTGCTTCTCAGGGCGCCATGTGTCCACGAATGAAACCACAGTAGTTTTCCCCAGCCCACCTTCACATAATTAAACTTCATGCTATTTCGCCACCTGATATGGGTCTCGACCGTTGATCTGGTCCGCCTCAAAATCTCCGGTCTGCCTGGTATTTCCTTTCATGCCTCCACTATACTTTTCCATATGCCACCATATGTGACTTGGTCCTCCAAATCGCACCATGTCTCTACACTGCTTTAGTCCTAGGCTAAATCTGAAACTCGTATTTCATGTATAATTGTTATGGTGATAACATATTGTAAACAATGTAATATGATGAATGAATATAGAATATGATGGTTTTCCTGGTTTGGGTTTCCAGGGGAAAAATCTTTGTGTAATGTTTGTATTTTCCATTGTATCTTTATTGTTCTTTTACTGAAAATATGTTTGCAGTAAATATTGTACAAGGTTAAAATCTACAGGTTTTTGTAATAGGCTTTGTTATATATTATATATATTGTGGTGATGACGATGACGATGATAGTAATGACAATGGCCATGACGATGATGATGAAAATGACAAAGACGATGAGGAGGAGGAGGAGGAGGACGAAAATGTTGATTATGGCGATCACAATGATGAGGACGAGGATAATGATGATGGTGATGACAATGGCAATGATGATGATGAGGAGGAGGACGATGGCGATGATTAGGAGGAGAACAATGATGATGATGATGCCAATGGAGATGACAATGATGAGGAGGAGGAGGAGGACAACAACAATGGTGATTATGGTGATGGCAATGAAGATGATGAGAACGAAGACGATGATGAAAATGGAAATGAGGATGATGATGATGAGGAGGAGGAGGAGGACAATGATGATGGTGAAAATGAGGATGACAATGATGAGGAGGAGGAGGACGACGATGAGAATGGTGATTATGGTTATCACAATGACGATGATGGCGACGACGACGACGATGATGATGATGACAATGATGACAATGATAATGACGACGATGATGAAAATGATGATGATGATAATGATGATGACAACGATGATGATGATGACAATTATGACAATGACGATGATGATGCCAATGATGATGATGACGATGATAACGATGACAATGTTGATTATGGTGATTATGATGATGACAATGACAATGATGACGATAACAATGGTGATGATGACGATGATGATGGAAATGACGATGACGATGACAATGATATTGATGATGACAATGAAAATGAGGATGATAATGGTGACAACAATGATGACGGTGATGAGGAGGGGGAGGACAACGACAATGTTGATTATGGTGATGACAATGATGACGACAATGAGGAGGACACCGATGATGGTGATGACAATGGAAATGACAACAATGATGATGAGTATGACGATGATGATGATGACAATGATGATGATGATGACGATAGCAATGATGAAGAGGAGGACGACAATGACAATTGTGATTATGGTGATGACAATGACGATGACGATGACGATGATGGCGATGACAATGGAAATGACAATGATGAGAAGGAGGATGATGATGAGGATGATGATGATGATGATGACAATGATGTTGACGATGACAGTGACGATGCCGACGACGACGATGATGATGATGATGATGGCAATGATGTTAACAATGACGATGATGATGATGGCGCTAACGATGACAATGGTGATTATGGTGATGACAATGACGACGACAACAACGATGATGATGACGAGGAAGATGATGATGGTGATGACAATGAAGATGATGAAAATGACGACGACGACGACGATGATGATGACGATGAGGACAGTGATGAAAATGGAAATGATGATGATGATGACAATGACAATGATGATGATGATGACGATAGTGGTGAAAATGATGATGATGATGAGGAGGAGGAGGAGGACGACAATGTTGATTACGGTGATGGTAATGACGACGATGACGATGAAGACAATCACGATGATGATGATGATGATAATGGTGATGACAATGATGGTGATGATGATGATGTCAATGATGACGATGACTATGATGACGATGATGATGATGATGACGACGACAACGATGATGACAATGATGATTGGAAATAAAAATGATGATGACAATGACGATGATAATTACAATGATGATGACAATTTCAATGACGATGGTGATGATGATAATGACGACGATGACAATGATGATGATGAAGCGATGATGATCATGAGGAGGATGACGACAATGTTTATTATGGTGATGAGAATGATGATGAAAACGACAATGTTTATTATGGTGATGAGAATGATGATGACGACAACAATGACAATGATGACGATGACAATGATGATGGTGATGACGACGATGATGATAGTGATGACCATTGCCTTTTCATGGTGATGACGACAATGATGGCGGTGATGACGACGATGATGATAGTGATGAAGACAATGATGATAGTGATGACGACGACGATGATGATGATGACGATGACGATGATGGTGATGACAATGATGATTACAATGATGATGACAAAAATGACAACGAAGATGATGACAATTATGACAATGATGACAATGACGATGGTGAAGATGACAAGGACGAGACGATGATGACGATGACAATGTTGACTATGGTGATTATGGTGATGACAATGATGACAATGACGATGATGATGACGTTGATGATGATAACAATGATGATGATGATGATGACGTTGATGATGATAACAATGATGATGATGATGATGATGATGATGATGATGATGAAGAGGATGACAATGATGGAAATGGAAATGATGATGATGATGATGACAATGAAAATGATGATGATGATGATGACAACGATGACGATGATGATGAAAATGATGACGATGACAATGATGGATAGGAGGAGGAGGATGACAACGACAATGTTGATTATGGTGATGACAATGACAATGGAGACGATGATGATGACGATGATGATGTTGACGACGATGATGACGATGATGATGATGACGATGGTGATGATGATGATGATGATGACAATGATGTGGCATGGAAATGGTGATGATGATGAGGATGATGATGAGGATGATGATGACGATGATGATGACGATAATGACGATGACGACGATGATGATGGTGATGACAATGCAGGAAATGATGATGATGATGATGAAAATGAAAATGATGATAATAATGACAATGACGATGATGATGATAATGACAATGACAAGACGACAATAATTATGACAATGATGACAATGACGATGATGATGAGAATGAAATTGATGATAATGGAAATGACGATGATTATGACAATGATAATGATGATGACAATGACAATGACGACGATGACGATGATGACGAAGAAAACTATGATAACGACGATGACAACATTGATTATGGTGATGACAATGACAATGACAACGACGATGATGACGATGAAGTTGAAGATGATGACAATGAAAAAAATGATGACGATGACAATGATGACAATAATGACAATGATGATGGTGATGACCATGGCCTTTTCACAGGTCTCTTCGTGTGCATCAAAATTTTGACGAAATTCCATTGTAAGTTTGATGGATAGAGCATGCGTCGAACTTCCGACGAAAGTTTGTTTGAATTTTGATGTATATAGAACAAAGTAGCAATTATAATAAACATTGGGGAGTCCATAAATGTTTTCGATGACACCATTACTTTTATCCTGATTTTATTAATATTGCATCAAATATTGATCCCATATGTACTAGTGTCCTTTCCGGGGTCACCAGAGAGAAAATATGGCTCCCCCCTTTCGAAAAAGAGTCATCTAAGGTGTTTACCTTTCTTTGATGTGCCTTTGATAGGTTTGAAGACACTGAACAGTCATGCCCCAAGTTTCCAAGCTCCTGACACTCCAAACATCTAAAGGGAATATTCCAGTAATCAGGGGTCTGGGAAAAGGAGCGATCCTTCCAAATAATCCAAATCTAGTACAAGCCCTTTACTTAAATTGAACTCAACAAGCACTCTGACCACCCTTTTATCCTCTTGACAGAGACTTCGATCATCAAATAAAACAAACTTACCTAGAGTATTAACGATCGATTTGAACACAGGTCGCCCAAAGTTTCAATGGGAACCCTGTGAGTAAAACACATATTTGTTGTAGTACAAAAGGCTCGAAACGTGGATCAAACCACATATTCCATGTCTTCAAAACAAGACTAGACAGACCCCATAGCTAAGCTTGCACCAAAATCTCTTCCACATACTTCTCAGACTTAAACTTGAAGCAAAGCCAACCTTTAACCAAGATATGGAACTTTGGCAGATAGCCCCAAACCTTCCTCCATCCGACATCCATCCAACCGATTAAATGGATCCTCGACACCATCTTTCCTATAAATTTTTCAACCAAATCTCGATAGGTTAAAGACTCTACTAGCTCCAAACCAACATCGTGCGCTAGCATCATACTAACCCCGTCGACTCTTCCCTTAACACACTTCTTCTTGCGTTGGAGCTTAGCAACATTACTAGTCTGAGCAATAATGCACGGATTAGCTCCATAGTTCGGGACAATACTTGGTAGATCATTTGATTTGAATTTCAGCCTAGGACCACTCGACTCTGTCTGTACTGCAATATATCTTCGTTCCACGGATCGCATGCCAAGTGTCCTTTCTTAATCGAACGTGTGGGTCTGCACCCCCCCGACATTCGCAGTAAAGTCCCTAGTAGTCTGTAGGATTTCTCAAAATTCCTCATCAGTATGGAAGGTAGAAGGAGACTCGCAAGTGTCCCCATTGCCATAGTCAATTAATTCTTCATCCATTACTACCTATCAACCCATTATCCAACTATCACAAAACCTCAATAACAAAAAAATCCTACATGTGGAAACCTCCAATAAACTACAACATTACAAATGATTCTCCAATAAACTACAACATTACAAATGATATTTAGATGAATAACTCTCCAATATACCAATGATCTTTAGACCAATAACTTTGAAAATAAAAGTAAACATTATACAATCTAGACTAAACACTACACCAACATATATATATATATATATATAATCACTATGTTAATTTTAGCTTTTTAATGAATACCGATATCGAAAGTAAATTATTTTAACTAATTTTAATTTGATTGCATATTTTATAATTCACAGAAATATTAATAAATTTTGAAAACGTCTCTTATAATAAGATTGTGATAGTGATATATTTGATTAAAAGAAAGGAAAGTTATGCATAAATTTTAACGTATAACGTTTTAAAAATAATAATAATAATTCAAATAATCTAAAAATATAATGTTTAATGATTTTTCGAAAAAGGAAGAACTTGCCATGCGTCTCCCTTGTTTTGTCGTGATAAAGTTATGTATGTCTTTTATTAAATATTTTTGTCATTAGTAAAGAAAATACACTAAATAGTCCATGATCGCGAACTTTCTCCGCATCATTTCCGAGAAATGCACCTACTCACTCAAACGCTTTTAAAATTCTCATGTGACCAGTTCCAAATTGGGTCCAAACACCGACTAATTTGCCTTCACGCTTTCCCGTACCAAGCCTGACAGATGGCATTGGCACCTCTCTGGACCATCACCAATATTATTCAACTCATTGCATTGCTGTTGGAGGATGGATCGATTGTCACAAACATAACGTAATATCATTCTTTCAAATTTATAATCTATAATTAATGATTGTAATATTATTAACCTTTTTACTATTATAAATATTTGTTTACATGTTTATTTTTTTACTTTTACTTAATCATATTTAAAATTTATTATAGTGGTTAGCTGATTACCAAGTTTGACTGATTAACAAAGATTAAAGTTTTGTTAAAAAGTGAATAGATGTGAATGTGAAATACAACCATTTAATATTTACCAATTTACCAGTTTGAGTAATTCTAAAGCTGGCAGGTTTGGTAATGTCGTGCCATGTGCAGCCGTGGGTTTCATTTTATGGCCTCTTTTCATTTTCTAGGCCAGCCAAAACCTTTTGGCGTTCACCAGCCACAAGTTTGCGGCTGTGTTAGTCTTATATTCACTTGCAGTAGTTTTTGGAGGTTTTTAGGCAACTTTTTCCTATTTATTTTACCAGAAATCCGGTGATGAATAGTTGGATTTGCAGATTTGAGTGGCTAAGTTTGTATAATCCGAGTGCCCCAAAAATTTTCATCGAGCTGAATCTATTTATACATTCAGAAATACAATTTAAATAATATAAAATAACTACCAAAATTACATCATTGAATTCTGAACCAAAAAAATAAAAATAAATAAATAAACGTTTAGCCAAAACCATATCATTCTGTAAAACCTGTAACCTAAAATCTTATATTCGTTTCTGATTATATCATTCTGTGAATTCCGTAACCTATCATCTTAGATTCGCTGCTTTGCTCTACGCAACTGGCCTAACAATGCGGAGTTGGTGTGTGTCTCCATCATAAGGCAATGGCCGATATGAGTCTCCTCCTTTGGCTGATTACAGTATGTTCGTATCGTCATTCTTATGCGTCAGCACTGATGTCATCACCAGACTTTCTATAAAGTGATTCTCACTGGATGCTTTGCATTTCTATTTCTACCGTCCATCTGATCCCTCGCTCTCTCATCGTTTCTCCATCCCATCTTATCGAATTCTGCTTTCTCTATTGGGTTCTGTGTCTTGTGAAATTCAGTGATTTGCTTCTGAATAGAAAGCATCAATGGCGCCTAGAATGACTAATGTGATGATGCTGCCGTCTATGGGTCACGGCCATCTCATTCCATTTATGCATCTTGCCATGAAACTGGCTGCCAGGGGGCTCACCGTTACCTTCGTCGTCACTTTTCATCACGTCTCTTCTCTGAAGAGCAAAGTGGAAGCCGCGAAAGAGAATGGGCTGGACATCCACTTAGTGGAAATGGAGATCCCCGCAGACCAACTGGTCCTCGGCAAGGTCAACAGCAACAGTATGCAGTGGCATAAGCTGCCTCATATCCACACTGCTAACCAGAGTCTGGAAGACCCTTTCGACCGCTTCCTGCACCGATATTTGGGAGGAGAAATAAGCAGTGCCAGCTCCCTCGCTCCTCCGGTCTGCCTTATTGCCGATTTCCTCCTCGGCTGGGCCTCCGCCGTCGCCCAAAAATTCGGCATCCCAAGAGTGTGCTTCGACACCTCCGGCATGTTCTCAGAATCCGTCCAGCAGATTGTGTGGGACACTCTGCCTCGCAATCTACCGCGCAGCCCTTCCGGCCGATATGTTGTCCCGGGGCTTCCCAAGGAAGTGCGTCTCACACGCCTTCAGATGCTGCCGGAACTGCCCGAATCGACGACTGAGAGCGCGAGGTATCCGTTCTGGAAACGGCAGAGAGAAGGCAACAAGCAGAGCTGGAGGATCATCGCTAACACCTTCTACGAGATGGAGCCGGAATTTGTGGAGCATTTTCAGAAGGTTAACGGCACTCTCAGGACAATTGGCCCCCTGCTCCCTCCCGAGGCGTTTGAGGACCGACCCTGCAGGATCGCCTCGGCGGTCCAGATGGGGGTCAATACGGACGAAAACAAGTGCTTGGAGTGGCTTGACGTGCAGGCGGAGGCGTCCGTGCTTTACATTTCTTTCGGCAGCGAGAATTCCATATCTATCGCTCAGATGGAGGAGCTGGCGATGGGTTTGGAGGCGAGCGGGGTGAAGTTCTTGTGGGTTCTGCGGAGGCCGTCGGACTCCGGATCGAAGGCGTTCTCGTCGGCCCTGGACTTTCTCCCCGAGGGATTCCACGGTCGTGTGGTGGAGAGAGAGCAAGGGTTTATCATTCTGGGCTGGGCGCCGCAGTTGAGCATTTTGGCACATCCTGCCACCGGTGGCTTTTTGTCTCACTGCGGATGGAACGCAGTGCTGGAGACGACGATGATGGGCGTTCCTATGATCGCTTGGCCGCTCTATGCAGAGCAGCACTTCAACTCAAAGTTTGTGGTGGATGAGATCCAGATCGCACTAGAGGCGCCCCAGAGAATCGACCAGAATTGGCTGGTTACCAGAGAGGATGTAGAGAGAATTATTAAAGTATTAATGGCGGAAGAAGAGGGCAAGAAATTGAGAGAAAGAGTGGCAGAATTAAAGGGGGCTGCGAGAGCAGCAGTGGCGGAGGGCGGATCGTCCCACACCAATTTCGATCTCTTCGTCTCCGAAATCATGTCTTTGCAGCATCAAGAACATGAACCGATCCAACAATAAATGTAATATTGTTATTGTTTTTATTTTAAAGCAAATTTGAAGTATTTAGCTATAACGTACGTATATCTTTTTGGAAGATCGACGTATTCGGGTGAGTGCGTGACTCACAGGGCGTGCTTTATCTAAAGATAAATGTAAAGCGAATGATTGCGTAACACCTCATTTTATAGTTGTCAGAATTGAATAATAGTTCACGTGGCTTATTTGGAGGTTCAAACAGTTATTTTTTTTTCTAGCGGGATCCATGCACCTAGAGGTTATAAGACTTTGAAAATTATTAATATGGAAGTACCTTCCAAACGTAGTTTTAAAATATTTTAAAGAAGAAAAATATAAGAAAAAGGTTTTTAAATTATTTAAAATATATATTCAGAAAAGTCAATCACTTTCATTTACAAGTTGGAAAATTAGCATGAAAATTGTAAGTCAATCACTTTCATTTATAAGTTGGAAAATTACAATGAAAGTTGTTTGTCTAGTCTCTTCTTTGACTATAGTGGAAAACCATACGTGTATAATCTCTCTTCTGTCTAAATGACAACGATTTAATTGACTCTTAACATTCCTTAATAGACGCCCATCAGTCTCCCACCTAAAAAGGAGTTATATCAGCCACCTAACAAGGGAGATATATCAACTTATTGAGCCTACTGAATTGACACGCGGTGATTAATTTAAATTTATTTTTACAATATTTATTATTAAGTAATTGTGTATTAACTATGTTTTTTTAATAATATGGTTATTAATGACCTTTAGCCTTAAATTTTAGAAGCGCTCTATGGTAAAGATGCAGCAAATAAATCTTTGATTATGTAATAAATTTGAATTATATTGGATTTAATTTTTTAGGTATGGTTAGAGTTTTACTAAGATCCAAGTTTTATGGATGGTGGAACTTTCTCTTAAGGGTTTTGCTTCATTTTAAATCTATCTATATATTTAAAATATAAATTAGAGATTTGGATCAATTGAAACTCTAACTTTTTGGGTTGTTGAATTCCCACATATGGAAGGAAGTTGCTACATGTTAAATATGAAATTTGGATCAATTGAAACTCTAACTTCTTTGGTTGTTGAATTTCCACATATGGAAGGAAGTTGCTACATGTTAAATTAGAGTTTTGCATCAATTGAAACTCTAACTCCTTGGGTTGTTGAATTCCTACATATGGAAGGAAGTTGCTACATGTTAAATTAGAGTTTTGGATCAATTGAAACTCTAACTTTTTGGGTTGTTGAATTCCCACATATATGGAAGGAAGTTCCTACATGTTAAATCATATTTTTGGATCAATTGAAACTCTAACTTCTTGGGTTGTTGAATTCCAACATATGAAAGGAAGCTGCTACATGTTTAGTTAATGCCATGGGATAGAAATATTGGACCCCACCACGATCATGTATTCAAAAACAAAAAACCCTATAGAGTTATTACAAAGTCCTAATAATGTTTGTACTAGAAACATGTTTACAATTTTTCAATTGTCATTAAAGAGTTATTACAAAGTCCTAATAATGTTTGTACTAGAAACATGTTTACAATTTGTCAATTGTCATTACAGAGTGGGGTTTTGTGGTAATCATGGATTTGAGGATAACCCATAATTAAGTTAGCAACAACAATCTTATTCTTAACCTTGAATTTTATCGGAAATAACGCGTCAAATGTTTTCCTTAATAAGTAGTTATATGGGCAAATAATGGATTTTAAATAACATTACACAAAGCTTTAATGAAATCCATTTTAAATCAAATTAAAATAAATTTTCACATTGAAAAATAATTATTATTGAAACTCAATGTAGAGTGCCACCTTGCTCTACCATATACCTTTGGTCCTTCCATTGCAAATATTTTCCAAACTAGGGAATTCTTGACCCGGCCTATATTTTCTTTACCCTATTTCTTTTCCATACTTAAAAAAAAATCTTGTTTTTCTTTTTTGTAAAGTATACCTTGTCTTTTCCATCACCATACTTAGTCAAATTTATCACATCACCACGGATTCACGGGTTGGCATAATTTTCTTTATAACTCCACTATCACCAAAATGTACCTTTACTTCCACGATCCCCAATATGCACGATACTTAGAAATTTTCCTGTTTTTCCATATCCAAATAGAGAATTCCATAATGAAGCTTGGTTAACTCATCAGTGATACCATGCAAGGAGAAATAGTGTTCCATCTGAGTAACCTAGGCTTGTGGATTCAATCCATCAAATTTGTTGACCTCGACTCTGGGGAGATGAGGGTCACGAGGTAGGGAGTTGGAATGAAAGTGTAGAGGTTGGTTGGAGTCAACATCTTCAGTAGAGAGAGGTGGGTCGAAGGAGGAAGGACCCTGGAATTTGTTCATGAATTGGTTGATAGTGGAATGGACTTCAACAATTTGGCTACCGAGTTGGTCTTGGATGTGGCCCATTTTTGCATGAATGGTCGGAATGTCCCTATTTACTTAGGCCTAAAGGCTAGTAAAGTTAGTACTCAATTTTTGGTTGGTTTCTTCTTGGTGGGTGGGAGCCATGAGAGGATGAGGGGTGGGTCCATGGGGTAATTTTTTTTTTTAAGTGACATGTATCAAAATGATCAAGGCGAAAAGGGGAATCCAGTGAGATGGGTCTCAAGAAAGGTTGTGGGTAGGTAAAAAAAAGGTTTAAAATGATAGGTATCACAACAATCAGGGAAAAAAGGGGGACCCAAGAAGATATGTTTCAAATAAGGGTGCAGACAGATAAACAAAAGTTAAAAATGATAGGTATCACAATGATCAGAGAGAAAAAGGGAATCCAAAGAGATAGTTCTCAAATAAGGGTGCAGGAAGGCCCCATACTCATTTTTTTTTCACTTTGGAGTTACACTTCGATTTGAATAATACTACAGTGTCGAAATGCCCAAATTCTTAACAGGAAAAAATGTGTAGTAATTTCGCAACCTGAATGCAGGAGGCAAGGTTGCACAACAATACATCTTGTATGTTCCTTTTCTATTTTGTTTCCATCCCAAGGGTTAGGGTTTTTAGGGTGCCTACAGACAAGGGTTTTCCTTGTGTTATAACACTTTGATATATGTGCGCAGTTGAACAGTCGTACTCGACCCAATATCTCAAGGCACAAACATAGGAGGCTAGACTGTACCCTTATCCGTACTACCTGATTACCCAGGTACTAGAGAGTATCTTCTCGTGTGTTGTTCTTGGTGGCACTATAGTAGTCAGGCAGTCGATTGATTGATCTATGGATGGTTTCATGATACCTGGGAGGGCTCGCAATATACTAGAGGTACTTGGAAGGAAAAATCTGTATATAGGTGTTGTCTGATGCGCTACCACTCGAAGGGGTACCAACAAGGGTTACAAGGGTGTCCAACAATGTGAGATTAAAAACCTCTTGTATTTCTTGTATGCATGCTTTCCTGACCACGGATTTATGCGTTAAACAACAAATCATTGTAGTGTAAAGATGCCCAAACACGTCTCTACCTTGGAAAAAAAAATTAACCAACAATTCCTACCAAGGAAAGTGCTCTGATACCACTTGTTATGCACCTAGTTAAGTGATATCAAGCATAAATAAGAATATAACAAAAATTACCAACAAAACAACACAATGTAGATAATACAACACAAAAATTGATACCTTTATTGAAATGAGAGCAATGTTCACTTGCCTCTTCGAGGGGGAAGCCTCCAGCAGAGCAATGCTCTATTACAATGATTCTCAAGAGAAATCTTTATCATGCCTCCTACTCTTATTTATACTAATTATATCTTCTAAAGAACATTTTGGAGGAAGATCTTTCTAGAAGCAAAAGCTTCTATTAGGTCTTCTTACATTGACTTGTTCATATTTATTAAAGAGGCCTTATTAACTAATGTCGGCCTTTATTACATGGAAAATACATTATTCTATCTATCTGAGGGGTTAGGGAGGTTAGGTACCTAGCATTAAGCCATGAATCAATGTAACCATTAAGATTAAAGAGAATATGAGTCGTCAGATCACTCTATGTCAAGACATATTGTGACGGTCGGATTTCCTAACTACAAATGCACACTAATGCATATTAAAGAAACACACTTTTACTTAACAACACATTAGACCAATTTGATCTTAAATAAATTCCAAGTGTCTAAATATCCTATCATCCCCCCTTAAGAACAACTTGGGATAGGATTGAAGGATTTACAAAGGCAACACAATAGGATAAGCAAGGAGGAATTAGAGCCTATCCCCTCTTAATGAAAACTTCCTAAACTCCTAACATAGATCAATGTTTGGAAAACTTTGCTTCTGTAAGAAACTTTGTGAAAATGTCTGCAACTTGATATTTTGTAGGGCAGAAGAGCACTTTAATAACTCAATCATGACTGAGATTTCATATGAAGTGCATGTGTAGCAATGTGTTTTTTGCATTGATGTTGATCAGGGTCTTTGGTGAGCTTGATGGCACTCTGATTGTTGCACCAAAGGGTGGTCAGATGTTGTTGTTGGAAGCCAAACTCTGAAAGGATATTTCAAATCCACATGACTTCTTGACTTGCATTAACCATTATTTGATACTCTGATTCTACTAAAGAAAGAGAAATAGCTTGTTGTTTATTACAGGCCCAAGTGATAGGTCCTAAACCGAGATTGAAAACATAACCTGCAGTAGTCTTTCAATCATCAGGGTCTCTAGACCAATCTGAATCAATGAATCCAACCAATAAAGGAATCCCCCATGAACTGTAATGTATCCTAAACTGAACTATATCTTAGACATATTGAATTATCCTTTTAGCTTATTTCTAGTGGGTTTGATGGGGTGTTTTCATGTACTGAGTAACAAGACCAACAACAAAGGAAATATCAGGATGGGTATGAGTCAAGTATAAGAGGCTACCAACTAACTGATGGTACAAAGTGGCATCAACTTCGGGAGAAGTACAGGTGGCAAAAAGTTTGACTCCACACTAGAAGGGAGAAGGGGATGGTTTAGAGTCTTCCATGCGAAAGCGATGAAGAAGGTCACAAGCATACTTAGACTAGGAAAGAAAAATTCCTTCCCTGGTTTGCAAAACATGGAGGCCAAGGAAATAGTGCAAATAGCCTAAGTCGGTCATTTCAAATCTCTTCTTAAGGTAAAGTTTTGGGTCACTACCAGTGAGGATAAGGTCATCAACATAAAGAACGAGTATGATGAGATGACTTTCTACTTTCTTGGTATAGACATTAGGATCATAATGGCATCTAGAAAAGTTGATATCAAGAAGAAAGTTGTCCATTTTGACATACCAAGTTCGAGCATCTTTCTTAAGACCATAAAGATATTTCTTAAGGAAACAAACAAGGCTTGAGTCATTCTGGACATAGCCAAGAGGTTGTTCCATCTAGATTTATTCTTGCAAATCCCCATGCAAGAAGATGAATTTGACATTCATTTAATGAACCTCCCATTTATGTGAGGCTGCAAGAGCTAGAACAAGGCAGATGGAATTCATTTTGGATACAGGGGCGAAGGTTTCATTATAGTCAATCACTTCAACTTGGGAGAATCCTTTGGAAACTAACTGATCCTTATGTCTTTCAACACTTCCATCTGATGCATACTTAGTTCTATAGACCCATTTACATCTAACAAGTTTTTTTCCTTTTGGAAGAGGTACAAGATTCCAAGTATCATTTTCCATTAAAGAATGATCCTCTTCATTCATTGTTGTATACCAATATGGATGACCTGAAGCTTCTGCAAATGTCTATGGATAATGAGTCTCTAAAACTTGAGCCAAAAGAGAAGATGATCGATGGAACTGTGAACATGTCTCATGTTTATCTAAAGGATCGTTGACAAGATCACCCACTGCTTCTCATGTTGAACAAACCCATCTAGGAAGAGGTGGTGTTGGTTTAGATTCATGTTCAATGGACTCATTTAGAGGAAGCTGAGCAGATGGAGGTGGATTTTCATCCTCACTGTCATCATTTGAAGAAGAAGAAACATAATAGGAACAAAATATGGCACAAATTCTTAAAATGGCTCACATGCCAAAGAAGGCACATACGTCAAATTAGGTTTACATGCCAAGATATTTTCATCAAATTTAACATCTCTTCAAATAATAATTTCATTTGATTGAGGTTGAAGAAGTCTGTAACCTTTGACATCTTTAGAATAACCAACAAAAATGCACTTCTCACTTTTAGGCTGTAAAGATTTCCTTCTCTCATCAAGAATGTGAGCCCATACTACACTGCGAAATACACGAAAGTGGATTATATTTGGCATAATTTTATTTCATGATACCTCTAGTGTTATGTTTTTAAGAGCCTTTGTGGGAGAGCAATTTACTATGTAATTTTCACAACAGATGGCTTCCTCCCAATAGTTTAGACTTAATCCCTTAGATTGGATCATACAATTAGCCATTTTTTTTAATGTGTAGTTATTTCTCTCAACAACATGATTTTGTTGTGGTGTATATGGAACAATGTGTTTCATTTGGATGCCTTGTGAAGTGTAGTAACTTGTAAAATTATTGTTCACATATTCCCCTCCATTATCTTTTTTTAACCTTTGAAGTTGATGTCTAGATTGCTTTTCTACAAGGGTCTTGTAGGACAAAAACTTGTCAAAATATTCTCTCTTAAGTTGTAAGAAATAAGCCCAAGTGCATTTGGAAAAGTCATCAATGAAAATTAAGAAATATTTTCACACAGGAAAAGGAGAAGAAAGTGGACCTCACAAATCACCATGAACAACCTACAAAGGGGTCGAGGCATGCCAAGAGACACGTTTTTCAAAATTGTCACGGTGATATTTTCTGAGAACACAATCGGCAAAAACACCATCTATAAAGGAAACAAGAGGAAGACCAATCACCATTTGTTGATTACATAGTGTTGCAATGAATGATAGTTTAGATGACCAAACCACTCATACCAAATTTTTCTCAAGTCATCGTTATGAGCAACAAAAACTGATGGAAAAGATGATGAGCCAAAGTTGTCAAATTTGTACAACATGGTAATATCATCAACAATTCTGGAGTTGCAAGAACATGCTTAGGGTATTTTAAATCATTAATTACAGCTTGGTGAGGTGATAACTCTATGGTTTTACCTTCACCTGAATGAGAAATCTAATATACTGATAGAAGGTTGTAGGAAAGACCTGGAACACATAATACATCATTGAAATGACCATTATCTACCTGAATGACCCTACAACACTAAGATATCTATCATCAACAACAAATATTTTCTTGGTGTTACATTCATTTAGAGAAGAAAATCTGGCTTTATCCTTAGCCATATGATAAGATGATTCAGAATCAATAAACCACTCATTAGAAGAAGAAGTAGAAGTTGCATTGAAGGAGAAACCAGAAGCAGAAAGTGCATGTCCATGAGAAGAAGAATAAGAATCAATATCGATATTGTGCTTCTTCATCACATCTTCAAAGGCTTCCATCTTATTAAAACATTTGGACTCCACATGACCATCTTTCCCACAAAAGTTGCACTGTCTGTCACCAATCTTCTTACTTTTAGATTGTTCTCCTTTGTCACCATTAGGAGCGGAAGCTGGATGAGAGGGTTAGGGACCCTTGTTTTTCTTATTGTTGTGGCAAAGATGTTACTTCTTTGGAATATTGGATTTATCTTTCTATTGAGTCATTAAGTCTTTGTTGGATGTACCTGCAGTGCTAATCAATCCAAGTTGTAGAAGCTTATATTGCTCTCGAATCAGAGCATCACAAAAGGACTCAATAGAGGATTTTTTATAAGCACTCTCTAGAGCTTCTCTAGTGGCATAAAAGGTAGATACAAAAATAGAATATGCACTTCCTAGCTTAGCAAGAATAACATATATGCATCGATCTTCCATTAGATCTAGTTCACATTCTATACACAAAAGTCTAAGTGTTTTAAACTTAGACAAGTAATCTTCAATGCAAGGAAAATCATTTGTACTTAAAGTCATTAACCAATTTTCCAAATGGAGAGCTTGAATAATATGGTGTTTACCAAATACATCTGCAATATTTTTCCAAGATTTATTGGGGGCATCAAGTCCTTGAAGGTGAAACCTTAAATCAAGAGAGATGGACATTTCAATTAGTCCACATGCTTCATAATTCCTATTAACCCATTTGGCATACTTGTCATCGCCAGTGGGTTCTTTTTCTTTTCCCAAGGTAATATGGTACAATCCTTTACTTATTAATACATCCTTTGATCTGAAAAGATTTTTTAACGACAATGTTTGAGTTTTAAAGCACAAGTTATTTTTACCATTTAGGAAACTAATGAAAGAGGAAGAATTAAAGAGGAAACATAGAAGCCATTAAGAAATATACAGATCTAGAAATAAGCATAAACAACAAAAAACCATAACAAGAGAAGTTGATAATGGAGTTCGACAATGTTGCCTACATCTCCAGGCCTTTGTCTCAGTGTGTGAGGCTTTCTTATTTCTTTTTGAAGCTTTAAAATTACATAATAATAGTGCCAAAAGGATAATAAATTGATCTATTCGTGTTCTAACCAGATCTCAAGAACCCAACAAAACTGACGGCACTAAAAATGGATGAACGAAGTTCCCAGAAATGGCTCGCAAAGGTGTTCTCCTCAATGGCTTCCCTGCATAAAACTAGCTTTGTCTTGGAAATTATTCAACATTTCTTTGTTATGAACCTCCTCCTTGGCTTAAAGAACCTATGGTTTATATAGAATTGAAGTGGGTAACAACCTCCATACTTCTCCCCAAGATCTAGCCTCAAAAAGGGCCCAAGATCCTCCAAAAATGACCAAAATCCCCTCAAACAGGCTTAAAAGCAATAAAAGATCATACAATAATGTTAAAAACCCACTTTTTGGCATAAATTAGGGGCACAACCCCCACAATCCGGGCTCCTGGTCACTTGGGCCCCTCCATGTGGCCTCGGGCTGGTGCGTTGGTCTTTAGCCCCCCCGATCTCAGCCTTGGTCATATGTTGCAAGACCATATGGCCTGGTTCTACATCCTCCACGCGCTAATATAGTTACAACCCCAAGTTGTTATCCCCCAGCCTTAACGCCTTGGTCGATGGTCTAGCCTATCCGACTGGGCACTAAGGCTAGACTTTCGCACCAACTGTAAAAGGAATGGATCAAATAGTAGTGGTCCTATGTTATAGCACCCATGCTAACCAAACTGTAACAGATCTCGCACCAAAGGAATAGGCCAGGTCACATGGTGTGGTTGTATGTTGTGGCATTGAACCGGGGCTATATCCAACACATCATTCCAACACGCCAATGGATAAGAGTATGGGTCATATGTGACCGATCATGCTATACATCAGGGCTAGGGCTAGGCCCCAAACCTTACTTTGCCCAACGAAAACTGCGTTCAAACTTAAATATATGTGGTGTCGTATGTTGTTAAGACCCATCGTGTAGGCAGTCTGGTAACCTGACCTACATAAAGACTTTGGCGCCCATGGAGGTCACGGGTTCGACCCCCACAGACCCTCCATAATTTTTCCCAAAACAACCAATTAATCAACCAATGGAGGGGTGCCACGTGGCACCATACTATTCGCCAAATAACTTCCACGTGTCCAAGCTTGATTCGACCACGTCTACCACATGTCTGCCCTGTTAGTGTGCTGACTATACCTACCACGTAAGCACGTGCCACGTGTCACCTTTGTAGTGGTGCCATGTGTCATGATCTGAATCGTCCACATCTATACCTGCCCACGTCTGTGCCAACGCACCCTGCTATGTCATCTGTACGGTCGTACAACCTGTAAAATAATCTTCCACATCAACACTGTACGGACTGTACAACCAACATTTTCTTTTGCCTATTTAGCGAAATAGACAGACCGTGATATCTTTCTCTTACAACATCTGTTTGAGCCTGTTCAAGCTATGTTGGGTTCGTATCGACAAGGCCTATGCACACATCCATTTTGAAGCCATTTCGAGCACTTTGATTTTTAGGCCTTCCTAAACCCATTTTCGTTCCTAGATCCATTCTGGATCACGCCTCCCCACTAAATACCTTTTGGTCCTCCAAAAGGATACTAACCAGTCATCAAGTGTGGGATAGGCCACCCCACTTGTTCTCTGTCTTTCAACTCTATCTTGTACACCTGTCTCATCAAGATCAACTGTAAAACAATCATGATAAATGACAGCATATTGTTAGCCACTTGTACTCTGTCAAATCTTACTAAAGCCACTATCATCCATGTTGACAACATTACTAATGATAGCATTAGAAATATGATTGCAAATGAGCTAATATGTTTGTAATACTTTCACGACATTAGCTTATCTTGAAGCAAAGTGTGATTGATCTTCCATTCTACAATCATCTCATGTTCTTGCTTAAGATCAATTACTTGATTTGAAACAATTATAGGTGTGTTGCTTGCATGAGATGGCTTTCTGAATTGTTCCATTGTTTGAAGAGATTGATTTTCTTTTAAAGGATGAGAATGTACAACATATTCTTTTCCTGGTTTGATTAAGTGATCTTGATTATGTTCCATGTAGAAGATTGCTTTGTGATCATACAAATAAGGACTGCCTAAGACCATTCCACATTCATTGAGTATCACCACATCACATGTTACCTCACATGTTACCACTTGGTGGAAGGGATACTTGACATGTATTCCATTGATATGCATTCCCAGGGCTTGTCAGGAGTAGGTAGAGGAGTGTACAAGCCTTGCTTCTTGATGGTCGATTTGACAATAATGCAGGTCGTGTAGGACCAAATATACTTGTTGACATACTGTCAAAGTTTCAACCAATAGAAATGTCATTGCAGCACTGCCACTGTCTTTTCCATGCCAAAGTGTCATGCCACCCAATTGTAGTGGGCTTCCAAAATCTGCTTTGCTCGCTCACTTGATGGAATGCATAGATGGACCAGATGGCACAATATCCTATCCTGAATATGAAAATTATTGACAGTTGTGTTGGTGCCCAACATCTTGTAGGTGTTGGAAAAGTTTCTTCAACGCCTTCCTAGAGCAACAGACACATATTCATCAAGTGACCACTTTGGAGGAACCTCTCCCTTCAAGGTACCAGTTAATTTTTATATTCTCATATTTAAAGGTCAGATAGATGTGAATGCCTTAGAAAAATTGTTAAAACTGTTGGAAGGTTATTTCTCTATTCACAATTTTTCTAACAACGAAAAGATCACCTTCGCACTCCCCAAGGATCTCCCCCATGTCAAACATTGGTGGGAAACTTACTGGGAGAAAAGTTCCATAGAGGAATCTGGAATATATGGGGTTGAGCCCACTTGATATTTTTTTGTGGATGCGGTCAAGAAACAATATTGCCCTGTTGATAACTATGAATACTAGTACATGAGATGGACCACATTGTGGTAAGAGAAGATCCAAAAAGTGTTGGAGTTCACAAATACTTTCCATACCTTGGGCATCATGCTGGGTATTAAATATTTTGAGCGGCATCAAGTTCTGAAATACTGTGGGGATCTGCATAGGTACATCCAAACCGAAATGGATTTCCTAAACATCTCATCATTCTTCCTATCGATGTGTTCTCAAAATCGAGTAGAAATTTAGGCACCAGAATGAATGGGAGTTCAGGTCTGCAAATCCGCAACAACCAAAGCATGATAAATACAACCCTAACCAACAACCATTTCAAGACACAGGAAAATAAGGGTAAAGGAAATACGAATAATGACACTGGGAAGTGGTGCGACTTCCACAAAATCCCTTGGCACAACATTGATGAATGTCGCTTGAAATAGTCATTGGTGGCTGAGATCAAAGATAAGGAGTCAAAACTTGATTCATAATCTGATCTAGAAATTAATGAAAAAGATAGATCATCGACGCAGACCCCACTTCTATTGTCATGACCGTAACAATTCAACCAAAAGAACCAATAGATCCTCAAGAGGGGGAGCACCTCTTCCATTCACATATGTGGGTGAAGGGGACCCCATTTCATTTCATTGTTGATAGCGACATCCAGAAGAACTTCATCTCAACTGAGGTTGTCAAACAGTTGGGGTTGTCAACAACACCACACCCGTAGCCATACAACATCGGGTGGCTTCACCAGGGATGAGATCTCTGTGTCAGCTAGCAATGTTGCCTATCCTATGGCATCCAATCCTTCAAGGATGAGGTAGTGTGTGATGTTTCCCCTCTTGATTTCTGTGATGTTGTTTTGGGCCAACCATATATGTGGAAACACCATGTTGTTTATGAGTCTCGACCCCATAGTGCCATTATTAATCTGGGGGGTCAACTCTACAGGATACCATAGGTAGTTCCGACTACTGTTCCACCAAAACAGTGACGCAAGGTAATATCTCATACTACAAAATCCAGCCTCTTCATATTATGTTCAAAGGATGCACAGAAGGCCACTGCAACCACTACAGCCTCAACACCTTCTATCCAACATAAGTAGATTGCAAAAGAGAAATAAGATATTGTTTCTTCACCTACGATGGTGCCTACACAATGTCTCGTCAAGCTCAAAGACAATTGGTTGGTGGAACATATTCAACCCCACAAGCAACAGGTTCATGACATCCTTCCACACACCAAGCAACAAAACTTCTCCAACAAATGATTTCCCCTCTTCCCTGGGCACTCAACGCAATGGAGACCATTGCTTCCTAATGGGGGAGGACTGATCCAGGTGGATATTGGTGGCCACCCACCTGTTCCAAATTCCAACTGGCTCATCTTGACAGTTTTCAGTTCAACATGTTTCTCTGTGATGAGGACATTTATTTGTAATTGTGGGTTCGACACTTTTGGGGTTGTCCTGAATCCCTACACAATATCCAAGTGGATAATGGTGGTCACCCACCTATTCCAATTGGCTTATTTTGGAAATTTTCATGTTATTACATCTTTCTGTACTTCTAGGGCCATTTTGGATCCCTAAACAATGTTTTATTGGATTTCGACAGTCAAACTAAAAATAGAGTTAGATTTATATGACATAATGTGTAGTTCTTGAAAAGACCTTTCCAACGGTCTATCACATGTCTAAAACGATGATTGTATGCAAAAGTTACGACCTCAGAAAGTTGATGTACTAACTTACCCCAACAGAGCCCACATGACTTTTGGCACTTCATCTCTTAGGGTTAGGTTTTTTGGATGTCTAGGGTTTAGGCATTCATGTTTATTATAAAAAGACCTTTAGAGCCTCATTGTACTCATCTTCTTGTGAAGGAGCATATTTGTCACATCTCTTCTCAGAGATAAGCTCCCACCATTCTAGCGAGTCTTTCACTCTATATTTTTACAGTCTCTGTACATTTCTTTCATTAATAGAAATCACGTATTACCGTATTTCTCTGTTTTTGGTAATATTTATGTGCACTTCATTGTAATATCTCTACTTTCATTTCGTTCCGAAAATAATCTATATCAACTAGATAGTTAATGTATAAGAACAAGTTAAACAACATGGAAGACAAGAGGTTTCCTAAAATTGCTTCAAAATTGAGTCGTAACCACCATCGACTCAAGCGAGGATGGCATAAAGATGTCCAGTCTTGGCTAAACTATTGGGGAATCRTGGAAGACACCATTTTGTAGAATAAAGATACTATTAAAAATATCATCAAATCAAAATTTAAGGAGAAAATGTGGTGTGATAAATAGTTAGAAGAAAAAAGAAAATTAAGGTATTATAAGGATGTAATCAACCCTAATCTAGAAGATCAAAATTATCTATATATTTTGACGACTGTAAAGAAAAAAATAAGCATTGCTAAGATAATAACAAATTCTCACGAGCTCCATAGTGAAACTGAGCGTTGGTCAATTCCTAAAATGTCATAGGATGAAAGAGTGTGTCACCTTTGTGACACTAAGAAGGTTGAAGATGAAAAATATTTCCTCTTAGATTGTCCACCCTATACTTAGATTAGATCTTATTTTTAAAATATTTGTCACACTACCAACTTTTAACAGCTTAACTCAATAAAACTACGATGATATTGAAAAGCTTCTCTTATGTTTTTCGAGCATAAAAACAAAATTCTAAAAAATCACAAGTAATATCTTACCCAATTAAAGTCCGTTAATCATCATCATCATCATTATCCTATCAATATTAAAGATATTAATATTAAAATGTTTATTTTATTTTTTTTATATTAATGTCAAAATATTAATATTATAATAATATTTATTGATAGTAATAATGATCAACATTTATAAAGAATATTTAAAAAAAACATTTTAAATTTTATTTTAAATGATATAAACATCTTATAAAAAAAAATACATTAATATACCATAAACATATTTAACATAATAGGATTCCCTTAACAGACTGGAATTCCTACCTTAAAAGTCTTTACGAGTTCCCTAATGCCATGGACACCATTCCTATTGTCCCTACAAAGGAAGAAGTTTTTTCTTTAGA
>JZKD02S0859965.1:361871-379248 GCA_000966675.3 Picea glauca
GCATCACAATGTATGATTTATGTAAACCAATCAGGGAGAAGAAATTTAAATTCTGTGGAATACTTTTATGGACAATTCATGATGCCCCTGGACTAACACATTTTTGTGGTATGTAACATTCTAATATTGCTATTTAATACTATATATATTTTTAATGTTATCACGGTGCATGTTTAATTTTTAAATAATCTCATCGTATAATTGACATTAATCCATTTGTTGCAGGTCTTCAAACAAAGGGTAAATTTGCATGTCTAGTTTGTGGACCTAAGATGAAGCATAGTCATTCAAAAAGTTTAGGAAATATGGTGTTTCATGAGTGTAGGCACCTTCTTCCTAAGAATCATAGGTATCATACTACTGAAAAACATCTTTTTAATGGGAAAGAAGAGACTGGTTTAAAGCCATGAAGAATGACACCTCACCTATGGAGGTTGGAATATAATAGAAATCGTCAAGGTACTCAATTTCATAATGTATCATAGATCATGTAATGTTTTGAATGTTTATTTTAATCATTGAATTTATTTTACCGTATTTGATAATTATTTTTGTGATATCTTTTATGCTTCATGAAGGCCGCACTCATCATGAAGGTATTAATAATGGGCTTCCACAAGGAATGAAATGTTATCCCACTCTATTCATGAGGTTTCCCTACTATGAGGAGCTAAAAATAACTCATTTATTTGATATAATGCATATCGGGAATAATGTGACTGAAACGTTATGGCGAATCATAGATGGTAGGAGGGACAAAGAAAAAAATGTCAAAATTTGTATTGACATTCAGGAAGCCAATTATGCAATGCGAAGTGTGATCCGATATTCAAATAGACTAGATGGAGTACTAGACTGAAATAACCTTCTATGGTTATTAACAGAGCAACAAAACAATGATGTAAAAGAGGTCATTCAAAGAATTAAATTTCTCACGAGTTTTGCTTCAAACATCAATAATATCTTAATGAAGAAAGGTGAATTTGGTGGGGTAAAAACACATTATTGACATACCTTCATTAAGGTAATAATTTTGATATACATATTTATATATATTGGCCTTATACATCTTTTATTTATTTTATTTTTTCTTGTCTACTTTGGTCGAAACAAATAACGATTCATTTTTTTGTTACAGTATGTTCTACTGCTATCTCTCCCAAACGACTTTGACAACAACATCAAAAAAATTATATATGATCTTGGAAAATACATGAGGTAAGTAGTTGTGATTTATATGCAAAATGTTATTTCAAATTACTGTTGTACTTAATGACACGTGTTTTACTTGTAATGTTATATATTATATTGTGTTATGTTGAAACATGTTATTTTCTTGTGTCACGATCTCATGTAGATGGTTTTCATTGAAAGAAATCCATGAAGATGATATAAAGTATTGGAAGAGATAAATTCCTCGTTTAATGCATGAAATGAAAAAGTATATACCTCCAATATTTTTCATGCACAAGAACACTACCTCATACACCAAGTTGAGGAGATTGAAATTTGTGGACCTATTCACACCAGGTCAATGTGGATGGTGGAGAGGCACTTGAAATCATTGAAGGCGTTGTTTAGACAAAGAGCACATCCTGAGGGTTCTATGGTATATCAATCCATGGTGTATATTAATCAGTATCTTCCTAAATTAGCAGTGCTAACTATGGATGGGATCACATTTGAGATGTGAACTCCATAAAAAAAATTGAAGATTAGGAGCATCTGTTGGGGCAAGATAGAATGAAAAAAATGAGAGGTAATATATTAATAATTGTGAAAATTTATATTAATAATACATATAAAGTTTCATTTTTTTTTGTATATGATCATACTCATTAATATATTAATATAATTTATTTCATAAATTATAAATATTTATAATTACGTGCATATTGGATGTTATAACTAGTATTTAATATTGGTGAATTATGTTTTTTTTATTCAATTGCTCAAGAGTGGGATGCACTGCATTTACACATTGAAAATAATCTTGACTAGATGAATGTATGGATTGAAAGATGTAAACAACATAATGGAGGTAGGTTATCATGGAAACAAATGTCTGAATTGGTTAGAGAAGCTCGTCGTAACGGATATGCCAATGTTACGCAAAGGGAAATTGATTTAGCATATGGTTTGAAATATGGATAGGTAAGCAAATTCACCCATTTTATTCAGTTATTTTATATTATATTAATGTGACTACATGTGTACTGTATTTTTTAGATACTTTCAAAGTTATATAAATATATGTTAATTTATTAATTGACAATGCATCTTTTAGATATCTGACATATGCAGTTGAAACACTACAAAACTATGTGGTGTAATGGTCGTAAATTTCACATCAAACAATTGGATGAAACGAGGATTTTTTTTGATAGTGGGATAATTGCAGTATTCCAGGTCACTAATGTTTCCTCTAGGAGTGATAGACATCCCTGAGAATCTGAAAATAGATACTATGGGTATTTAAATGATATACTTGAGTGTGACTTTAATTCCTTCAAATTAGTTATGTTCGATGTCAAATGGTATAGGTTATGAATGCATAAACACGATGAGGACATAACTGTTATTCAACATGCCAACGGATTTCCAATGATTAAAACAACGGTCTTTGAAAGAGGACATGATCGCTATGTTTTTCCAAGCCAATGTGAATAGGTCTTTTACTCAAAAGTTCCAGGTGAAAGGGATTGGTAATTTGTTGTTAGATATGATCCAAGAGGAAGGCCAATTAAGTATAATCATTTATATGAAGAAAATGATATTGAAGATCAAGAAGATGATTCTACAGATCACACAGAGCCAGAAGATCATGGATGATCGACAAATGAAGAAGATGAAGAAGATCATGATCTAGGTGTAGGAGACAATATTGCAATTCTTGATGACGATGTCGATGAAAATATGCTTAAAAATGACATTGATGACGATGATGATATCATCAATCCTTTCAACATTGTTTCAGAACCAGATGATGATACGAATGTCAAGTTCGATGAAGAAGATCAAGATACAGAATATGGATGATTACACAGATATTGAGGTTGGATTAGGTACGTGACTATATAATATTTTAATTTGTATGAATTATTATCTTAAAATAATTTACTTATAATGTCATGGGTTAATTACATATTTTTAGGTTTTATGCGAAGTTTTATATCCTATGTTACATGTTGTTTAATTATTATTTGAAACCTGAAAATAATTGGCAATATACTAAAGTGCGTGGTAGATTAAAAATATCATTTAGAAACACATAATTTCATATACCTTAATTTTTTTTTTGTAGTTTCTATGCATGAATATTAATAGGACATTACTTTCAATTATTTTCTATTTTATAGATTGGGTTTTTGGGATCAATTGAGAGTGCCATGAGGGGGAGGGGAGGGGCCATATGAGATTCCACCTTCACGTGGTTGGCCTTGTTCAATAGAGGATAAATTATTCTTGAAACCAAGAGAAGATATTTCATTTGTATACCATCATGATTGTATAAGATTTCATCAATATTGTTGTCACAGTATTGCATGCATCAACGAAGTTTCGATGAATGTATTTGTCATTTCTATAGAATTTTTTTGAAACCTTGATTTTCTTTCAAAGTACACAATCCCTCTTTTTCGTTGATTGCTTAATCAATGCCATAAAAATACACCCTTGCAGTACTAGATGATGGGACATGTGTAATGTCAAATGAATTTTACAAATAACAAGGAAAATAAATTGTATGAGGACTAGACACCGACAACAGTGACCTGTGAATGGGGCCAACGTTGAAATTTTTTCAAACAGTTTCTGTATGCACTGAAATTTGTCATGGATATACTATTCGCATGCATTAATGATATGTGAGGGTTTATGGACTCAAATTTGACTGAAACACCCACTTTATTCCATCATCAATTCATCATGTAAACCATAAACCTTAATTTTCTTTCAAAGTACACAATTTGGTTGGCGCAAGTTTTAAGTTTTTGTCAATCTTTCTTCATTTTTATTTTAGGTTCTATATTAATGTATATACAATGTATATATGTCATAGTTGTGATGAAAAATACCTCTTTTTCGTTGATTTCTTAATCAACACCATAAAAATACTAGAGGTGGGCAACAATGACATGTGAATGGGGCCACCATTGAAATATTTTCAAACTGTATCTGTATGCATTCAAATTTGACCTAGATAGACTATTCACATGCCTTAATGATATGGGAGGGTTTATGGACTCAAATTTCACTCACACACCCACTTTATTCCATCATCATACCATCATGGAAACCATAAACCCTATTTTTCATATGTTCTAGTAGATATGTTAATGATTCCAAATTTCATATTTGTATTTGACTCAAGGTCCATCTAGCTTGCAAAGTATCAAATTTTAATTTCAAGTTAATAAACCAAATATGAAATGAATCCAAACATCATTTTATATCCTCGCAGGAGAGACAAATGTAAATAATCTTGCGACGAATTAGCTATAATATAGGCGAAAAAAATTCGTCGATAGTATAGCTAATTCGTTGAAAGAATTTTGTGTCTAATTTGAATGGTGTTACATGGTTTGCAAGGATTTTAGGGCTTATATTATGGTGCAATGTAGTGTATTCTATAAGAAAAATCTCTATGCCAAAACTCAAAATGGATAGTACCATATCTTGTTCATAAGACAAATATTATTTGTATGTTTCCTTTGTGGTGGCTCAAGGGATCAATACACATGATGCATGACAATAAAATGTAACAATTTGACTATTGAATGATAGTGTTATGTCACCCATGGTTAAGGAAATAACTCAAGGTTCTTAGGTCCTATTTGAATCTTCTTAGAATTGAGATTTGTTACATAGTCCTTGAAAAAGGACAAAAGACTTATGTAGCAGATATTAATTTGGTATTTGTGTGGGACATTTTATGCCATTAGTATGTTTTGTACAAAAATAATGGATATTGGGGACTACACCATGGTCAAGTAATGAGGAACAAGGAATAAGGAAAGAGGAACGAGGAACATAGAACAAGGAACAAGGAACATAAATTGTACGAGGACTATAAACCGACAACAGTGACCTGTGAATGGGGCCTGTTGTCACCCTGTAATTTCCCAGGCTGAGGAGGAAATCGACAGGGGTAACCAGAAAAACACTTCGAGTCTAGGACCTATCCATCCAAGACTCATAAAGGGATATCTCTATCCGATTTATCTTTGTTTGTATAGGATGTTAGGCTAGTTATAAGGGCGTGAGGTTTGTATTTAGAGTTTTTTGGTTGAGACAACAAAAAAGGGCCATTGGGAAAAAATGGAGTCAAGAGGTTAAGATGATAGATGAATGAATAACTGAGACAAAATGTAACCAGGAAAGGTAATCATGTTAGTGGATCCTTTGATCTTATAAAATGGGGAAAGAAGAATAGATCGAAGTTCATTTCAAATGCAGAGCAGATCTTATTCGAATTCTACATTTCAAACTTGGAAGAAAACATAAATATTGTTTTGAGCTAGCACAAGGTGTTAAGAAAAAATCCTGCACATTATCTTCTCATAAATAATACAGAAAGAAAAATCATGTGAAACAGGAAAATAACAAGTTACATCAGGGAAAAAATTCACCACTTAAACACGACGCAAGAATCTGGAAATACAATGCCTTTGTATTCATCCATAACAATCACTTACAGTCTTTGAAACATTTTTACAGTGGATGGGGAAATTTCCATGCCATCCTTCCCTGTCAGTCTAACCTCATATTCCTTTGAAAGAATAGGCTTTATAGCCTTTACATCAAAATCTAAGATCCTATTAAAGAGGATTTGAAATACAAAAAATAGTACATAATCAAAACAGTTTCACAAAAGTAGGATCAATTCCTATCTTAAGGGGTCAAGCCCTTATCCTAATATTGTAGTCCTCAGCAATATTCGACATCTTTAGTAGTCTTTTGGGTGATGAAAAGGTAACTTGAGATCTTTTTCTGGCACCTGGGAAAATCTTCAACCAAAAATAGGATATATTTTGAGCCTTTTATCCTTCGTATTTTCCAATAAACCCTGAAAAAGAGGATGATCTTTATCCATTTTAAAGTTATAATTCATTTGAAACATTCCTTGACTGATTTGGCAACAAAAATATTCGATCTGGGAAAAAATACTAACGTTCTTCCAGTGTCTGTGCTTTCAGTAGCTTATGTGCCTGAAATAGAGTAGGATAAGCTGTCAAAAGTCCTGGGATTTGACAACTAACAACGCTTTTTCAAATTCGGTTAAGTTGTCGAAACTGTAGGTCTTTGAAGTCATTTTCAAAATTTCAAAAAATGGAATTTCTTCGATCTGTCTACGCTTCAGAATCTTTGTTGATGTTCACAATAGCTTCTGCTATAGATTCTAGATCAGGATGTGTTTTTGGCCTAGGATCTTTAATAATTAGCTTGATCCTTAAACATCTAACCATTTTATGCAGCTTATGATTCCCCTTGAGAAATTTCTTATTCTTCTTCTGCTCCTTTACAACCATTTTAGCTAACCTTTCAAATGAGTCTCTTACCTCATCATATGTCCTTTTCATAGCCTGATTCTGAGATTTGATGACTCTTTCTAATAGCTTAAGCTCTATTACTTCCTCTTTCAGTTTCCGAATTTTGGATTCTTTACTGATCTTATTTTTAGTTGATGTCTCGGGTACCTCCAAGGATGGAGCTTCAAATTCAGTTTTGTCTCTCTCCTCCATGGGTGTTTCAGATTAAGAATCTGA
This sequence comes from Picea glauca, assembly GCA_000966675.3. Classification (NCBI taxonomy): domain Eukaryota; kingdom Viridiplantae; phylum Streptophyta; class Pinopsida; order Pinales; family Pinaceae; genus Picea; species Picea glauca. The sequence goes on from JZKD02S0859965.1 coordinate 368,639, forward strand.
GTATGGCAAGTTTAAGACATTTTTCTCAACAACACTACTCTGGCCCTCTAGTCCCTAACCAAATTCAAGATTCTTTTTTGCCTTCTTAGAACTAGGTGAAGGGGTTGGTTGTTCTGTTTGAACTGGTGACACATCCCTTCTCTTCCTCTTATTGTTAATGGGTGTAGAGGACTCCTTTGTAGGTATATTATTATCCTTGGGATGGATCTATTGCCTGAATTCTCCCCAGAATAGGAGATAATCCCATGTCTTGTCTCTTCTCTAGAGTTCGTCCATCACTATAAGATTTATGAGGCCATGCAGGAAAATCCTACTGTGCACTTTATCAGGCTTATCTTGAACTTGGTGTGACATCTTAGTCAAGCTCCTGTGAAGGTAATGGGGTAGATTGAGAGGAAACTTTCCTGTAAAATGATTCATCAATTTGAAGTGATAGAGCACGACTCTGCCATATCTACCCTCATAAGTGATGTACACTTGAATTTCCTTAAGAAAATGTTGCCATTTCTCCTCCAGGTAAGACCTGGGAACATTCTTCTGCCAAATAATGCTTTGAAAATCAGGCTTAAGGTAAGACCTGAACTCAATATCCTTAGTGACAGTTTTTTTAAACCATCTCTCACCTTGCCTAGGCATCTCTGTTGCTGCCGCAACACTGGCTTCATCAATTTGCATTACCATTGGTCCCAAGATTACTTTTTCTCCATCAAAGATTTGAGTAAAGGCTTCAACAACACCTTGGTGATACCCCTGCAATTTCTCACAATACCTGTAACAACTTTCTTCTTTAGAGATCTGTAAAATCTCAGTATGAGATTCTAGATATAAGACATCATCCAGCTCCTTCCTGAGCAAATTTCCTCCACTGGCCATCTACAACAAACGTTAATGCCTACAAACAACAAAATCGAGCTAGAGTGGAAGATCAACGCTGATGTAGGGAGAAATGGAATTCAGATGGAGGAAAATTGCGTGAGGTAGACTAGTGGTTTGAATGGAAACCTTTGAAATGAATAGTTTGCAGACTAGAAACTATAATGCTCATTCAAAACAAAGAACGCCATATGGTTTGTTGGGCGGATTTGATAATGACAAATGATTTTTGATGATGGAAGATTCCCGAAATGACAGTAAGGATTTCATATATGATATCTTAGGGTTTAATGATTTCTCAAAACATCAATTAAAATCATAATAGAAGGCCTTAGATCATGACAAATGATCCTCATACACGATTTCGATGACATTTAGAATCATCATGACATGTGTAGCGATGACGGTTAGAGAGTTTGATGGGACATGCTAACTGTTGGAAAAATTATGTGCTTTTCGGCAGCTAAGAACACCCAACACCTACCTTTTTAGCTGCGAAAATTGAGAACTTTCGACAACTTATAACACATTGAAAACCGACCCCTAGTTGCCGAAAGCGAACTTTTGACATTTTCACATTCAAGAGTTCAAATCATCGCTTGCCAACTTTGGATATTCCTGGACACCTCTTTGACACATAAGATACATGACTGGACCATTACTCTTAAGCTTCTTATCATGAAGACATTCTCAAAATGATCAAAGCAAAATTTCCCAATAGGTAACTAGAAACCAGATGACTATATCATAGAACCCTAACAAGGTCAACATTGCATTTTTTTCAAACAGTTTCTGTATGCACTGGAATTTGTCATGGATAGACTATTCACATGCCTTAATGATATGGGATGGATTCTGGACTCAAGTTTGACTGACACACCCACTTTATTCCATCATCAATTCATCATGTAAACCATAAACCCTAATTTTCTTTCAAAGTACACAATTTGGTTGACGCAAGTTTTAAGTTTTTGTCAGTCTTTATTCATTTTTCTTTCAAGTTNTTATAGAGTCATTGTTGGTCTTGTTCATTATTGTCATGGTCATCATCATTGTCATCATTATCATCATCGTCATAATCATTTTCTTCATCATAATTGTCCTAGTCATCATCATCATTATCATTGTCATCATCATCAACATTTCCATTTTCATGATCATCATAATATTGTCATTGTTGTGATAATTTTCATCATTTTCATGATCATCATCACCATTGTCAACAACAATAATCAACATTGTCATTGTCCTACTCCTCCTCATCATCATCATTTTCATCATAGTCATTGTCAATGTCGTTGTCATAGACATTATCGTTGTCGTCGTCATTGTCATCACCATAACAAGCATTGTCATTTTCATCATCATTGTCATCATCATCATCATCGTCATTGTCATTGTCATCATCATAATCATCGACATCGTCATTGTTATGTGGGTTATTAAGGTTAGGTTTCATTAAGGTTATACACTAGGTGTTAGCAGTTATAAATTAGTAGTGATATATNCATAAACCCTATTTTTCATATGTTCTAGTAGATATGTTAATGATTCCAAATTTCATATTTGTATTTGACTCAAGGTCCATCTAGCTTGCAAAGTATCAAATTTTAATTTCAAGTTAATAAACCAAATATGAAATGAATCCAAACATCATTTTATATCCTCGCAGGAGAGACAAATGTAAATAATCTTGCGACGAATTAGCTATAATATAGGCGAAAAAAATTCGTCGATAGTATAGCTAATTCGTTGAAAGAATTTTGTGTCTAATTTGAATGGTGTTACATGGTTTGCAAGGATTTTAGGGCTTATATTATGGTGCAATGTAGTGTATTCTATAAGAAAAATCTCTATGCCAAAACTCAAAATGGATAGTACCATATCTTGTTCATAAGACAAATATTATTTGTATGTTTCCTTTGTGGTGGCTCAAGGGATCAATACACATGATGCATGACAATAAAATGTAACAATTTGACTATTGAATGATAGTGTTATGTCACCCATGGTTAAGGAAATAACTCAAGGTTCTTAGGTCCTATTTGAATCTTCTTAGAATTGAGATTTGTTACATAGTCCTTGAAAAAGGACAAAAGACTTATGTAGCAGATATTAATTTGGTATTTGTGTGGGACATTTTATGCCATTAGTATGTTTTGTACAAAAATAATGGATATTGGGGACTACACCATGGTCAAGGAATGAGGAACAAGGAATAAGGAAAGAGGAACGAGGAACATAGAACAAGGAACAAGGAACATAAATTGTACGAGGACTATAAACCGACAACAGTGACCTGTGAATGGGGCCTGTTGTCACCCTGTAATTTCCCAGGCTGAGGAGGAAATCGACAGGGGTAACCAGAAAAACACTTCGAGTCTAGGACCTATCCATCCAAGACTCATAAAGGGATATCTCTATCCGATTTATCTTTGTTTGTATAGGATGTTAGGCTAGTTATAAGGGCGTGAGGTTTGTATTTAGAGTTTTTTGGTTGAGACAACAAAAAAGGGCCATTGGGAAAAAATGGAGTCAAGAGGTTAAGATGATAGATGAATGAATAACTGAGACAAAATGTAACCAGGAAAGGTAATCATGTTAGTGGATCCTTTGATCTTATAAAATGGGGAAAGAAGAATAGATCGAAGTTCATTTCAAATGCAGAGCAGATCTTATTCGAATTCTACATTTCAAACTTGGAAGAAAACATAAATATTGTTTTGAGCTAGCACAAGGTGTTAAGAAAAAATCCTGCACATTATCTTCTCATAAATAATACAGAAAGAAAAATCATGTGAAACAGGAAAATAACAAGTTACATCAGGGAAAAAATTCACCACTTAAACACGACGCAAGAATCTGGAAATACAATGCCTTTGTATTCATCCATAACAATCACTTACAGTCTTTGAAACATTTTTACAGTGGATGGGGAAATTTCCATGCCATCCTTCCCTGTCAGTCTAACCTCATATTCCTTTGAAAGAATAGGCTTTATAGCCTTTACATCAAAATCTAAGATCCTATTAAAGAGGATTTGAAATACAAAAAATAGTACATAATCAAAACAGTTTCACAAAAGTAGGATCAATTCCTATCTTAAGGGGTCAAGCCCTTATCCTAATATTGTAGTCCTCAGCAATATTCGACATCTTTAGTAGTCTTTTGGGTGATGAAAAGGTAACTTGAGATCTTTTTCTGGCACCTGGGAAAATCTTCAACCAAAAATAGGATATATTTTGAGCCTTTTATCCTTCGTATTTTCCAATAAACCCTGAAAAAGAGGATGATCTTTATCCATTTTAAAGTTATAATTCATTTGAAACATTCCTTGACTGATTTGGCAACAAAAATATTCGATCTGGGAAAAAATACTAACGTTCTTCCAGTGTCTGTGCTTTCAGTAGCTTATGTGCCTGAAATAGAGTAGGATAAGCTGTCAAAAGTCCTGGGATTTGACAACTAACAACGCTTTTTCAAATTCGGTTAAGTTGTCGAAACTGTAGGTCTTTGAAGTCATTTTCAAAATTTCAAAAAATGGAATTTCTTCGATCTGTCTACGCTTCAGAATCTTTGTTGATGTTCACAATAGCTTCTGCTATAGATTCTAGATCAGGATGTGTTTTTGGCCTAGGATCTTTAATAATTAGCTTGATCCTTAAACATCTAACCATTTTATGCAGCTTATGATTCCCCTTGAGAAATTTCTTATTCTTCTTCTGCTCCTTTACAACCATTTTAGCTAACCTTTCAAATGAGTCTCTTACCTCATCATATGTCCTTTTCATAGCCTGATTCTGAGATTTGATGACTCTTTCTAATAGCTTAAGCTCTATTACTTCCTCTTTCAGTTTCCGAATTTTGGATTCTTTACTGATCTTATTTTTAGTTGATGTCTCGGGTACCTCCAAGGATGGAGCTTCAAATTCAGTTTTGTCTCTCTCCTCCATGGGTGTTTCAGATTAAGAATCTGAGTATGGCAAGTTTAAGACATTTTTCTCAACAACACTACTCTGGCCCTCTAGTCCCTAACCAAATTCAAGATTCTTTTTTGCCTTCTTAGAACTAGGTGAAGGGGTTGGTTGTTCTGTTTGAACTGGTGACACATCCCTTCTCTTCCTCTTATTGTTAATGGGTGTAGAGGACTCCTTTGTAGGTATATTATTATCCTTGGGATGGATCTATTGCCTGAATTCTCCCCAGAATAGGAGATAATCCCATGTCTTGTCTCTTCTCTAGAGTTCGTCCATCACTATAAGATTTATGAGGCCATGCAGGAAAATCCTACTGTGCACTTTATCAGGCTTATCTTGAACTTGGTGTGACATCTTAGTCAAGCTCCTGTGAAGGTAATGGGGTAGATTGAGAGGAAACTTTCCTGTAAAATGATTCATCAATTTGAAGTGATAGAGCACGACTCTGCCATATCTACCCTCATAAGTGATGTACACTTGAATTTCCTTAAGAAAATGTTGCCATTTCTCCTCCAGGTAAGACCTGGGAACATTCTTCTGCCAAATAATGCTTTGAAAATCAGGCTTAAGGTAAGACCTGAACTCAATATCCTTAGTGACAGTTTTTTTAAACCATCTCTCACCTTGCCTAGGCATCTCTGTTGCTGCCGCAACACTGGCTTCATCAATTTGCATTACCATTGGTCCCAAGATTACTTTTTCTCCATCAAAGATTTGAGTAAAGGCTTCAACAACACCTTGGTGATACCCCTGCAATTTCTCACAATACCTGTAACAACTTTCTTCTTTAGAGATCTGTAAAATCTCAGTATGAGATTCTAGATATAAGACATCATCCAGCTCCTTCCTGAGCAAATTTCCTCCACTGGCCATCTACAACAAACGTTAATGCCTACAAACAACAAAATCGAGCTAGAGTGGAAGATCAACGCTGATGTAGGGAGAAATGGAATTCAGATGGAGGAAAATTGCGTGAGGTAGACTAGTGGTTTGAATGGAAACCTTTGAAATGAATAGTTTGCAGACTAGAAACTATAATGCTCATTCAAAACAAAGAACGCCATATGGTTTGTTGGGCGGATTTGATAATGACAAATGATTTTTGATGATGGAAGATTCCCGAAATGACAGTAAGGATTTCATATATGATATCTTAGGGTTTAATGATTTCTCAAAACATCAATTAAAATCATAATAGAAGGCCTTAGATCATGACAAATGATCCTCATACACGATTTCGATGACATTTAGAATCATCATGACATGTGTAGCGATGACGGTTAGAGAGTTTGATGGGACATGCTAACTGTTGGAAAAATTATGTGCTTTTCGGCAGCTAAGAACACCCAACACCTACCTTTTTAGCTGCGAAAATTGAGAACTTTCGACAACTTATAACACATTGAAAACCGACCCCTAGTTGCCGAAAGCGAACTTTTGACATTTTCACATTCAAGAGTTCAAATCATCGCTTGCCAACTTTGGATATTCCTGGACACCTCTTTGACACATAAGATACATGACTGGACCATTACTCTTAAGCTTCTTATCATGAAGACATTCTCAAAATGATCAAAGCAAAATTTCCCAATAGGTAACTAGAAACCAGATGACTATATCATAGAACCCTAACAAGGTCAACATTGCATTTTTTTCAAACAGTTTCTGTATGCACTGGAATTTGTCATGGATAGACTATTCACATGCCTTAATGATATGGGATGGATTCTGGACTCAAGTTTGACTGACACACCCACTTTATTCCATCATCAATTCATCATGTAAACCATAAACCCTAATTTTCTTTCAAAGTACACAATTTGGTTGACGCAAGTTTTAAGTTTTTGTCAGTCTTTATTCATTTTTCTTTCAAGTTCTACATTAATGTATATACAATGTATCTGTGTCATAGTTGTGATGAAAAATCCCTCTTTTTCATTGATTGCTTAATCAACACCATACAAATAATGTTTTTATATGCCTATCTAACAACTTGAGCTCTGCTATCTCCTCCTTCAACTTTTGAATCTTTAAAGCTTTGTTGATATTGTTCTTTATTGATGTGGATATAATATCTCTATGTTGATGATGGAACAACCTTGGCCCTCCACTTTGGATTTTTTTTAAGAAGACCAACCTGGCCTGTCGTTTTACGACTCAGTTTTCGATTGGATGATTCTGTAATTATCGACGGGCTCGTCCATTTGGTCGTATCGCAGTCGTGTTGGTTGGTATATAGTCACTGGCTCAGTTATAATAGTGGTAAACCCTACATTACCAGTTACACTTTAAAAGAACACAACTACTCTCCTTATGTCGATAACACAGTGTTGATAATGGAAAGGGCCTCTACCCTGATTCGATTGGATGCGTGAGTATGCATCATTGCTATAACTTGTTAGGTTGTTGATTTTTAAGACAATGACGAGTTTTTTGGTAGATACACAGTCACTGGTTTTTGCACTGATGATTATTTGAATGTTTAACTAGCATTGGTGAAAATTCTTGATGTTTCTCATGTCGCATCGTGTGTTTGAAAAATAGACATGTGTGGATATACCTCCCTTTGTATTACAAACAAGTACTAGTTCACAAGGAAGCTACCACATAAGGTTTGTTTTACTCATATTCCTTTATCTTTGTTATTTGAATGTTAAGGAAATTAAACAACCATACTTTAAGCATTCACACATGTACACATTTCATCTTCTACTTGCACCAAGAAATCCGTACCATTGGCTGGGATTCTTTGTTACACTTGTGGACCAAATTAGATACTCTCAAGGGTGAAAAAATATAACCAACCTCCAAGTCGAAGTGGTGAGGAGGTGGTTCTAGATCTACTGTCTCACACTCAATGAGAGCCAATGTGGAATAAGTAATTGAATTGGTCAAATATTTCATTTGATCAATGTGAGTGATAGAATGGGTGAGGATGTTAGGTGTTGGACATTGTGAGGGATCACAATATTTGAGCCAATCAATGGTGACAATGGTTCCTACATTAGGTAATTTCATGACATGAAAGAGTGAATATACCATATCATTGATGACACAGATGTAATCATGTCCATGGAGGATATTGTAATATGATATACTAGTCATGGTTGAGACATCAATCAAGAAAAGTTTACCAACAAAATCAATTGGGAGATTAGGCACATGAATACTTGTTGGGTTATAAAATCTATTGTCAAGGGCTTGAAACTCATTCATTGGTGGAATGAGAGTGGGGGATCCAATGTGTTTCAACTAGGTTAACAAAGACATAGTACACAAGGAGTCCCCTTTATCCACTAAACATATGATTTTAAGCATATGATGAAGTTCAAACTATCACTCCAACAAGAATAACATTGAAATATGTTGTTGAATATACAGACTAACATTCACTTTGATAGGTTGATGTGTTTCCATAATGATCAAAGTGTGTTAATTTCAATTTTTTTTTCCAATGTCCTTCAATTGGCTTAACATAATATTTTAACTTATGCTCCTAGAATGAAGTTAGGTTTTCAAGACAAATATAGGAGAGCCAAGGTTTACAAAACCCTCTCTTCCTCGAAGTTTTACTGTAGCTTCAAAACTAATGGTTGGATACTAATAGATTTACCATGGAGGTATTAGGTTAGAATCCCTTTAGTGCCCTTAGGCATAAGCATACAAGGAATTTATAAAAGGAATAATGGTTAGTTTTTCTTCATATAAAAAGGAACAATCATCATATATCAAAACAATGAAGTAATAAGGGAATGCTCACCTTTAATGACTTCAAATGCTAATTTTTATAGGGTCATTGTTGTCTTGTTCATTTTTGTCATGGTCATCATCATTTTCATCATTATCATCATCGCCATCATCATTTTCTTCATCATAATTGTCCTAGTCATCATCATCATCATCATCATTGACAACATCATCAACATTTCCATTTTCATGATCATCATAATATTTTCATTGTCGTGATAATTTTCATCATTGTCATGATCATCATCACCATTGTCACCACCAATAATCAACATTGTCATTGTCCTACTCCTCCTCATCATCGTCATTGTCATCATAGTCATTGTCAATGTCGTTGTCATCGTCATTGTCATCACCATAATAAACATTGCCATTTTCATCGTCATTGTCATCATCATCACCATCATCGTCATTTTCATCATCATCATCGTCATCGTCATTGTTATGTGGGTTAGTGGTTATGTGGGTTATTAAGGTTAGGTTTTATTAAGGTTATAGGCTAGGTGTTAGAAGTTATAAATTAGTAGTGATATACATACACACACACACACACACACACACACACACACACACACATATATATATATTGATTATAATATATTATTTATATAATATATATTATATGTGTTATAACAAAGCATAAAATCAAAAAACAAAACAAAACATAAAAAACATAAATATAAAAATATAAATAAAAAATAAAACACAAAAAAAAACAAAAAACAAAATACAAAACTTAAAAAACAACAAAACATATTAGATCCCGTGCATATTCAATAGAGGCCAAAACAAAATAGAACCCAATTCATTCGATAGAGGAGGACCCGATGACAATGGAAACAAAGAAACCTCACAACTCCGACCCACAGTGATAGAGGAGGCCCTATAAAACCTGCATCATTCGATAGAGGAGGACCCGATAGCCTCATTCGACAAAGACAAATAACATCATAGCTCTGACCCACAGTGATAGAGGAGGCCCTATCCAACCACTATGCCGCAATGACTGTGCCATGGAGTGGAGACATTCAAGATCTGAACTTGCTGCCAAAAATGGTAAATTATTTCTATCATTTTCACCCTTTTTTACCCTCTTAGTAGGGTTTATAGGTAGATATATATGGATTAAGGACATGAAAGGTGGAGTCTAAAATGGATTTTCGAATATGGAGCTCTTAATGGCTATAACCCTCAATGACCTTGTAATTTTTTAAATCGAGGGTTTGCAAACCCTAAGCCTGTTGTGTGAACCATACTTCTCACCATTCTTCCACATTCCACATTCAACATTTCTTATTAATGCAAAATGTAGAGGTATCTCACATTGGTTCAGGATTCTGCATCATGACACTCCATCTCCCACATTCTCTTGAAACTTCACCTTCCGCACTCCATATCCACTACTTCGTTGGTATGTGGAATGTAAAATCCCAAGAACAATTCCAATTTCCCCTCGCCTTCACATTCTCACATTCTTAAACACTTTGTAAGTGAGGAACTAGATGATAATATTAGATTGAAGAGGAGAATAGTTGAGTTTCAAGTTGCATTGAATATCGAGCCCTTATTTACACAACCATTGGCCATTAAAGGAACTAAATAGAATATGAAGGAGACTTCCAAGAAGTCTACTAAGGAAAATGTATCCCAAGAAGTAATATGTGGATTTAGAAAGACTGATTTGTTATTTGAGCTCTAGGAGCTGGTAAATAAATCTTCCTTTCTTATTTGAAGGATTCTTTATTTTAAAGGATATTTGAAACTTGAACTTTAGAAGGACATGAATTTCAATGATAAATATGTATAAAATTTAACTATAAAATTAATTGATATGAATGAGCACAAGAGATACACAGATAATCTTCCCTCGCACAAGATGTTGAAGTGGATAAGTGATGGTTGGGATAGTTATATTGATATTATACAATAATTAATACCAACATGCAAAGTGTTTTAGGAGAGGAGAAGACAAATATTCTTTAAGTTATTTGACTCTATAAAAGGGTTAGAGGG
>JZKD02S0859965.1:387994-404869 GCA_000966675.3 Picea glauca
AGGAGACTAGGAGGTATAATTACAACTAATGGCCTAAAGCCGACATAAATAAAATAACATTACTAATATAATATGCCCCAATTAAGGGGTAATGAGCCAATATTAGGGCGTAACACTTTTTTTATCCTTTGTGGAGGGAGATGAGTAGTAAGAATATGCCCTGGAGTACTAGAACCTCTGTCCATCATGCCCAAAGGTGTTTACTATATTTGGATAGAACTGTTGTCGAGCTGCTGCCATAAGTTAACGAGAATTTCCATTTTCTCCAGATGATGTTTGAAATGAAAACTCAGAAAGGATAATATAACCCTATGCAAATATTGGTTTAATGTGTATCAATGGAATATCTCCTCGATCCTTTCGCTGATCAATGATAATCTCCATGGTTCATGCATAATGAGTTGTTACCATTAAAGGTTACTAATTGCATATTTAGAAAAAAGTGTGAAGGTGGCGGTGACGATGAAGAGCGATTAATGATTAGATATTTCGTAAAGGTGCCAACCAAACAACGCACGAAAGAGATTGCATCATGCTTGAAATGAATACTTGGAAAGGATAACACAACTCTCCAAAAATTTTGGTTTAATTCATATTAATGAAAAATATTCTCTAACCTTTTGGACATTAATGACAATCTTAACGGTTCATACATGATGAGATATTATCATTAAAGATTAATAATTGTATATCTAGAAAGAAGTGTGAAGGTGGTGGGGATTGCGAAGAGTGACAAAGCATTATAAATTTCGAACACCCGCTAACCCGCGAAAGATATTCCAAGAAATGGCCAAGTATGGAAAGCGATCGGGCGGGCTTCAAAATAGGGTCACAAGATATACTCGGGAGACGTGAGGGACCGATGGTCAAATTGTATGTCTCTGAACTTTTGACTATAGAACGTTTAACAAAGAATGACACAATGACAGATTTCAGCAGTCAATTTGTATATTGCGAAATTTTGGGTGTTGTTTGTAGGTAGCAGAACAATGGAAGCGCAATGTTGAGAAAGCTTGGCTAGGAATCAACGATGGTAATCGTGGCCAAGTATGCAATGGGTAAGTGGTTGGTTAGGCTCATGATATAAAATAATGAGACATACTCAGAACATGGAATATTGACGGGCTTGAAAACAGGGCCACAAGTTCTACTTAGGAGACGTGAGGGCTCGATGATCAAATTGTATGTATCCCAACTTTTGATTGCAAAATGTGTAACACAAAACAAGGGACAATGACGGATTTCAATGGTCAATTTGTACATTGCGAAACTTTGGGTGCTATATATAAAAGAATGAGACATTCAGAAAAACAACACATTCGAAAAAGTGACCAAGTAACCAGGAAGGGAAAAAAAATGAGAAAAAGAAAAGGGAATTTGGTTTCCAATTTGTAGATCAGGGAAGTCCGGGTGCAGTTTGCAGGTGGTGGAGCAGTGGAAATGCAATGTTGAACCCTCCTATCCGGGAACTCGTGATCCAAAATTTTTGTTGAATATGAAATGGGGAAGTGGTCGGTCAGACTCGTGATATAAAAATATCAGTGGAAATTTGAAGACATGAATCCGTCAACCCCCACACCTAGACATTTTCCAAAAAATGACAAAGTAACTAGAAAGGGAAAGCAGAGGGAAAAAAGAAAGGGGATGGCAATTTTCAAAAGCAGGAATTTGTGTAAGAAATCCCCATTTATGGTCTTAACAGTAACTATGAAGTGCATTAAACAAGTGAGTAGGTTCTTCAATCAAGGAATATATAAATCGATCCATGCTTATAGTTTCCAGGATGTGTTTGTATAAGAGAAGCATTGAAAACCCACAAGAAAATCAATTTTGGGATGTTTAAGTAAATTTATTGTACTGTCAACTTCACTGCAAGTATAACAACGATGAATTTGAATTTTAATGTCATGTCTTTGATATGATAGTTCCATTAGATTTCACATAATGTATATCCTTTTATTTCAAATTATTCCCGGAGAAGAATTTTTCTAAGTTCATCGATCAAGGAAAAGTGCTAAAACGATCCACATACTACATTTGCGTCAGAGAGATTATATTAAAAGGAAAACCATGTCCTATACATTCTTTAATATCATAGAAAAACTGTCAAGATCCTGAATGTATCATTAATTTTCCAGAATGAATCATACAATGAAGAGCCAAGTAAACACCAAATGTATTGAAAGTCGAGGCACAAGGCAATGAATGAACACATAAGGCACCAAGTGAGATCCCACAAGGTCCCATAGAGAAGTACACATCGACCTATGCATCAAAAAATTTGATATATATAAAAAAAACACGTGACATTGATTTTCTCTTACATCTGGTATATGTTCCCATGAGAAAATAACCTGGGCCATGAGATATGAACCAAAGTCTGCCAAACTCAAGACAACACAAAACTAGCGGAGCTTCACCATTGTATCCTAGCTATAACCAAACCCCAAAATGGGGAACAAGAAACTTTCCGATTACTATTTTACCATGAAGCAATATCACTATGGACATTTTCTTTTGATAGTGCCATGTTCTATCACTACCAGCTTTAACAATGCCAAATTTTCAATATTATTGGAAATGCCTGATGGTTTTGCCCATAGGAGAAAGCTATTTCAACAGTTCAAAGGATGGCCCTAAGTTATTTACAGTTGGATAAGTTCAAAGGATGGGCCTGAGTTATTTACAAGGGTTTTTCCCTCATGCTTCCCATTTTCAGACTAAACAATCTTATGTGCTTGTACATCATCAATAAATTCACCCGCCTGTATGAATTCCAATGCTCAAACTCCCTAATATTGATAGGGAGTTCTGAATATCTCAAGCTCATGTTTCAATCCATGTTGAGCCCTTTTTTTTAGTTAGGGCATTGAGAAAATGCATACACCATACCATAAATGTATAGTTGGGGATCATCTTGTTTTTTATTTGGGTACCCAAAAAATGCATATATCCTGCCATGGATATATAGTTGGAAAACATTTTTCCAATTTGGGCACCCAAAAAGGTGCATACTCCAAAAAATCCACAACCAACCAACATTTTTTTTTTCATTTGGACACCCCAACAAATATGCAAAATTCTTACTGGGAGATGCAAAAAAACATGAAAATAACAACATCGATTTCATTTGTAGTTAGATTCTCCTTGTTGTTTCAAGTGCACAAAAAGAGACAAAATCTCTGGAAAGAAATTTTTACAGCCATAGATGTAAACTCCGATAAAATCGAGTCCGATGAACATTCATCTGGGTATTGAAGAAAAATTACAGACACACATGATATTTTTTTAGTTTCCTGACAAAGCTTATATGATTTTTATTTTTTTATTTTTTATTTTATTTTTTCTGCCGATATGAAATATTGCATTGTCCTCATTTAAGGTAAATTTTCTATGTATCCTGTTAGCACTCCGTACATCTGTTTAGCTGATAAACAAACGACGGAGGTAACTTTTTCAACTGACTTTGAGACCCAAAAATAACCTTTTGGATCTAGAGAGGGCTATCTTGGAAGGCGCAGTCTTCACACGGGATATGGATTTGAAAGCAGTGGATAGATTTAACACCTTTGATAAAACGGGCTCTGGTTATATTGGTGCAAGAAAGTAAGACTTGGGCTATGAAGTCGATTTGAGGGAATGACAAAGACAAATGACTCGGTGACTAAAATTGAGAGGATAAGGCTAGGAGAGAAACAATATTTAGTGTAAACCTGTAATGTGTGGTGGGAGAAAAACACAGGAAGCAACTGAGAGAACCATTGCGGGCGAATTTAGAGTTATCTTTAGAAGAAAACGTTTTGTCTAAGTGGCGGGAATAAGGGGCGATGTGCAGCGAATCCACAGGTTCAAAAATTCGTTCCGAAATAGACAAAAAAATATATGAATAAAGATGACAGGAAGCACATATGCAAAGAAAGAGGAAAAATACATCCGACTACTACAACTAGAATCTTTTCATCAAGTTACATGACCTTTGCATTAAGTTTCGGTCAAAAAATGCAAATTACATACAATAGTTGTCGTCTACCAATTTTTCCAACCAACCCTGTTTACATGAAAATGATCCCCATATATAGAAATATAATGTCACCTTTGGTTTCTAGGGTCGAACAACTCCCTCCTAGAATCATGGATCCATTTTCTTTGAAAGAGAACAATAATTTCAACAGATTCACTAAAAATAGAAAACCCGACTTTGCCAAATCATAATCGTAACTGAAATATTATTTACAGTCATTGATCATGATCAAAATTATACCACATGGTTGTGATGAGTCATCATGTGCATTTTTGGACACTCTATCATGCTTGCACAAAAAGTCTGCTACGCAACATTAACCTACAACAAAAACACAGTGGAATGCGCGACAAACTGAGAAAATAGGTGTTAAATATGACATTTTATCTCAATAATAAAAAACTATTTTTAGAAACTGAGAGAGGTTTTTGTATTTAATCTTGTTATAAAGAAAAACCTCTCTCAGTTTCTTTAAATTCATCTCTATCTGGCTGGAATATGTGTCTCACAAACATGTCTCGGACAAAAAATCATGAAAGATGAAAAATAAGGCTCATATATTCCTTCGAATATCCCAATCCATGACACCTGTTGAAAATATGAGAGATTTTTTTATTATTTGGGTTTTCCTCAACAATAACCTCTCGGGGATTTTCAAAATTCCTCTCCAGTTGGTCCGAAAATGATCTTGAAGTTGACTACTAAACCAGTCATTTGTGTAGCGCGACCTGTAGCTTGTGCATAGGAAAATCCTTTGCATGACAACATCTCACTGTGAGACAAAATCCACTGCATGACAACATCGCACTACGTGACGAAATCCACTGTGCGATAGAAATCCATTACACGACGAAATCCATTGTGCGACATAAATCCACTGCGCGACACGTAGCAAATTTTGCATTGCACAGTTGCAAATGGAAGTGGAACAAATAAATGATAAGATTCCTTTTGAAACCGAACGTTGGAGATGTTAGATGATGCCATTCATAAAAAAAATATGGGTGCTAACATGCATGACTTTGCAAAATTGTTGACAAACCTCTAACCTTAGCCATGAAAATCATGGTGCTAACAACTGGCTCCAATGGGGATGCTATCCTCCCTGTGTTATAGCAAAGAAAAGTAGACCAAATTCTAATCCATTGGGCTTCTCCCAAACTCAACTTTCCAACTGTAACTTGTAACCTGCGTCCACTAAAAACCCAACATTGTGTATGCTCCAAACTGAAATCTGAAACTAAGCTGAAAATGAAAACTGTAGATTGCTAAAAGAAATGCTCGTAGTACCAAGCTTATTTGCACTCATACCTACCCTAACTGCTGAAAAAGATGTCAATCAAGTGAAATCAAAATGTCAATGAAACCATACAAACACTTTATCCACTTTTTTATTTCTTTACACATGCTTGCTCCAAAGCCTGTTTACTGATAAGCCAATCAAAATTTTATCTATAAATTCAAATCTCAAAAAATTAAAAACCTTGGGACTATTTGCCACCTCCAACAAAACTACAAATGGATCCTCCAGAACATACATAAAACAACAATAATGTTTCACCCCTTCCACTACATCCTTGTTTTCATGTAATTCAACCTGTTGATTACCACAAAAATGATGAAAAATATGTTGAGATTGTTGGAAATAACAATCTTCTGAATCAGAAGACAATGCTAACTGAAATGAAACCCCTAGTGGCAAGAAATCCATATCTAACACTGATGTTGATTGACCATCATATTTATTTCCAAGATGGTAGTTGATCACAGGCTACAAATCTGAACTGAAATAGCCTTCCATGTAATCAACAACAAGGTCATTAAAAGTATGAGATGGTTGTTGATCCTCTTCACTTATAACAATTTTCTCATGTAAAACAATGTCACTATGAATGCAGTCAGAATTCACTGCTTCCTCTGTTATCTCATGATTTACTTTCAACAATTCAAAGGAAGAAAAACATAATGGAATACAATTTTCATTTGCAAGTCCACTGCTTTCTTCATACTCAACATCATGCCTGGAGGATTTTTGATTTGAAACATTATAAACATTTTTCTTCAGCAATTAGAAAGAATCAAAACACAATGGCAAGGTTCTTTCACTTGATTCAAAACCTTCTTTGTTCTCTTCACTGCTGTCATATGCACATTTTTCAATTTCTTTGGATTTCTGAACACACTCATTTTTAGATCCATCTTCAACCAATGGCTGTAATTTTGAATTGATAAAACCTTCCATATAACAAGAAACAAGGTCATTAAACACATGAGAAGATTGCTGCAATTTCTTATCAATTGTTTCCCATGAATCAATATGATTTTGCATCAGCACACATTCCTCAGCCTCAATGATGATCTTTAAATTTTCTTTCAACAATTTAAATTAAGAAAAGCATAAAGGTAAATAATTTACTTCAACTAATTCAGTATTTTCTTCATATTCTTCTTTGTAACTGTGATATGTAGGTTGATTGCTCTCATTACACTACTGAAAATGAATATTTTCTGATAGAGAACATGCATCTGGTTGTTCTAGGAAGTCAACATCATAATCATAATCACATTCATCATATAAAGACAAATCAAAAATATCTCCATTGTCATCTAGCAATAAAAATCTTGGGACATCAACCTACTTTTCAACAAGCTGATTTACAAATTCATTTTCTTGACTATCTAAAAATGAATACATAAAACAATCAGCCTCGTTCTTATCATGGGATGGATCAAAAGATAAATTAGCACCTTCTTTTTCAATAAGTGGAATATAATCCTTTGCAAAATCATCAACATTTAAAGCTTCAAGAGGACATATGAAATTATTAACCCTCTTCTCAAGATTCAAATCAACTGTTCTTTGTTCATATTCATTTTCATGTTCTTTAGCATCCAAATCCTCATTTTGAATTTGTTTACATGCTTGAATATTTTCTTTAACTTCCCGAGCATTGTTGAACATCTGCTGCAAAGACATATACTTCCTCTCCATCAAAATAAAAGATAAGTCTGATTGAAAGGTTGTTACATAATGGAGCATAACAACAATTTCAGGAGGTTGGACTTCTTTAGGCATTTTATAATAAAGACTAGCAAACCTCCTGCTGAAATTTGAGATGGTTTCATATTTCATTCTTATCATGGCATAAAAATCTGAAAGGGGTAGGTCCCATGACTTTTCTTCACCCCAAAACCTATGGAAAGATTCCTTCAGTTCATCTCACGAGCTAATTGACTGAGGCTGCAAATGTCTGAACCATGCTTTGGCATCTCCTTGTAAGGACTGAGAAAAGGCCCTCATAGACACATCATCATGTTCGATCTCAAAATGGTCTATGAAATGCTCAAATACCTGAATATGGTTTTCAGTTGATTGTCCATCAAGCTCTCCATCGAACCTAGGAAGATACTTATAATGTTTCAAAGGAAAGTCATGAAGGATGGAAGGAAATTTAAGAGGACTGTATCTTTCTTGAATCTTGGAGGGTGTATGATTAAGAATAGAAGGTACAAGCTCAACTTTGGTTTCATTAAGCTCACAAGAATTATCATGAACATCATATGGCTAAGAGGAAGGCGCTTCGTGAATATCGACTATACAAGAAGGAGGTATACCTATAGCTTGGAATGAAGGATATACAAGGGTAGATCTCTGGGATTCATTTGAATGCAATAAGTGAAGAAATATTCTTTTGAAAAAATTAGGAAAGGACAATAATATATTGATAAAACAAAAAATTACTTCTTGAACTAAACTTAATCTCGAGTACCTTATTTTTCCATACTGCTCTTCCATATCTATGTCAATAGGTCTCATTCTCCAGCGGAGTCTTTGAAACACATTTGAAACTTGATTGGAGTCGCCATGAAAACTTTAGCTTTGGATTCTTCTACCAGTGGAATCACCTTCAACTAATTTTCTAGTGTGTGGAGTCACCAGAGTAGAAATACAACCAATATGTGCCTAAGTGTCTGTTGCTCTCAGACCTTAAAAATGAAACAATGTTGTTCTTCCCAAGGAAAGTTTCATTCAATTCTTTCCCCAACAACAACGCTAGAATGTTAGCACTCTATAAATTTGTTCGATTGATAAGAACACAATGAAGGTAACTTTTTCAACCGAATTTGAGACCCAAAACTAGCCTTTCGGATCTAGAGAGGGCTCTCTCGGAAGGCACGGTCTCCGCGCGAGATATGGATTTGAAAGCAGTGGATAGATTTAACACCTTTGATAAAACTGTCTCTAGTTATATTAGCGCAAGAAATTAAAACTTGGGCTATGGAGTCGATTTGAGGGAATCACAGAGACAAATGACTCGGTGACTGAACTTGAGAGGATAAGGCTAGGTGAGAAACAATCTTCAGTGTAAAACCGTAATGTGTCGCGGGAGAAAAACATAGGAAGAAACTTGGAGCACTGTTGTGGGCGAATTTAGAGTTATCTTTAGAAAAAAACATTTTGTCTAAGTGGCGCGAATAAGGGGCGATGTGCAGTGAATCCACAGGTTTGAAAATTTGTTCTGAAATAGATAGAAAAAATATATGAATAAATATTAAAGGATGCACATATGCAAAGAAAGAGGAAAAATACATCCCACTGCTACAGCTAGAATTTTTTCATCAAGTTACAAGACCTTTGCATTAATTTTTGGTCAAAAAACTCAAATTACATACAATAGTTGTCGTCTACCAATTTTGCCAACCAACCATGTTTACATGAAAATGATCCCAATATATAGAAATATAATTTTACCCTTGGTTTCTAGGGTCGAACTACTCCCTCCTAGAATCATGGATCCGTTTTCTTTGAAAGAGAACAATAATTTCAACGGATTCACTAAAAATAGAAAACCCGATTTTGCCAAATCATAATTGCAACCGAAATATTCTTTACAGTCATTGATCATGATCAAAATTAGACCAAATTGTTGTGATGAGTCATCATGTGCATTTTTGGACACTCTTTCATCCCTGCACAACAAGTCTGCTACGCAACAATAACCTACAACAAAAACGCAACGAAATGCGCGACAAACTTGGAAAATAGGCGTTAAATATGACATCGTATATCACTGATAAAAAAATATTTTTAGAAATTGAGAGAGGTTTTTGTATTTAATATAGTTATAAAGAAAAACCTCTCTTGGTTTCTTTAAATTCATCTCCATATGGCCGTAATACATGTCGCAAAAAAATGTCTTGGAAAGGAAATCATGAAAGATGAAAAATAGGGCTCAAATATTCCTTCGAATCTCCCAATCCATGACACTGTTGAAAATGTGAGAGATTTTTTTATTATTTGGTTTTTCCTAAACAAAAACCTCTCGGGGAGTTTCAAAATTCCTCTCCAATTGGTCATAAAATGATTTTAAAGTTGACCACTAAACTAGTCATTTGCGCAACACGACTTGTAGCCTGTGCGCAAGAAAATTGTCTGTGCGACAACATCCCACTACATGATGAAATTCAGTGTGAAAAGTAATCCTATGTGCGAAAAAATCCCATTGCATGAAAAAATCCACTGTGCGACAGAAATCCACTACAGGCCAAAATCCGCTACGCGACAAAATCCGCTGCGTGACAGAAATCCACTGCGCGACATGAATCCACTGCGTGACACGTAGAAAATTTTGCAACACGCAGTTGCAAATGAAAATGGAACAAATAATTGATAAGCTTCCTTTTGAAACTAAACCTTGGAGATGTTAGATGATTCCATTCATAAAAACAATATGGTTTCTAACATGCATGACTTTGCAAAATTGTTGACAAACCTCTAACCTTAGCCATGAGAATCATGGTGCTAACATATCCGAAAGTTGCACAACATGTAGACACTGTTTGATTTTTTCCGTAGGTATGCTTCATATGGAAATTCTGCTAACCTAGGAAGAAGATATTGTAACAAAGGTTTTCTAATTTTACAATGTACGATTGTGTTGCCCATGGTTCGTATGGAAATATTGAGGCAATGCATATATATGTAAGGGCATTTTTCACTGCATCGCAGACAATCAATTGTATCATCATTTATGAAAGAAGAAGAATAAGAATGAGAGTTTCATTTGTCAGATTCAGGCTCGAAGGGGGTTGATTACGCATTCTCTGTAACCAAAACACCCTCAACCTGGGAACATGAACATAGTAGTTAATATATTGAACAATATAATATACAACTGCACAAAAAAAAAAAACTGCAGAAAATTGGTGAAGGAAATTTGTATGAGAAAGTGAGGATGAAATTGTAGATGTATACGCACAACAGTTGTAGAGATAGTTAGTTTCTTGAGATCCTGTACTATGTCTATTCACAATTCTGTTACAAATATTGCTTGGGTTTTGAGAAAGATCCTTTCTTTAACATCTCTTTTCTTTGTTATATTTTTTAAGAGCATAAGTGGAAATTTCCCTTTATGCAATTGTTGTTCCATTGAGGAAAACAAATTTAAATAGGTGTCTAACAATTGCAAATGCAACATGGAACAATGCAATAGTTGTGTAACATAACCAAGATACATGGACATGTGAAAGTAAAGGATGGTACCATTGCCTTGTTTTTGTCTGACTCTTCATCTTTTATATGGAGAATGTGTTACGAGCCAAGTTTTCTCATGAGTGTGACAACTGCACCAATGGTTCCGATTGGGTAAGTGTTGTTGCTCTGTGCAAGTTGGCTGATAGTTGTGTCTGGGACGAAACAATATTCTGAACAAATAGCGAGAATTTTTTCCACAATACTTGTTTCGTTGAGCGATATAATCCGATCAAAATCACCATGGTCATATACTATTTTGGGCAATATATTAAAATTTGTAATGGATATCCCATTACCTGGCAATATCGTTTCTACATGTTTATGGACAAGTTGTGAGGAAATAGTCAGTGTGACTGTCATTAGGGCCTCATTGTCTTTCATGTCAGCACACATAATGGATCTAGTTTTTTTTTCCTTGTCCAAGTAGGTTCTATAGACGACCATTATGTCCCCGACAAAAACTTGTCCAGTTCAACGACTGTTCAAGCCCTTTATTGATAGTATTTTGGGTGTTATAAGTTTATACCTAGTGACATTTTTTGAACAGGAAAAATAATGTGAATGGTAGTTTGCATTATTTTTTTGTTTTCTTTTTTCCTTGCATAAATGTACAAGTGGACACACAACTTGGATGAAGTATGGAGCGAGAGTTTTGCAACCAGACCTCTTAGTATGTGAAACTTGCACTATGTTCGACGTCTCCCTTGTGCTCATTGATAATTCTTGTGAACTGCAAGGTATGTGTTTCAGATGACTTCAAAATATTCACCATGGCATAGATGAATAAATAGGTCAGGATATGTTTTTGGTAAACATATGAGGAAAACAATGTATGCATCTTTACCTTTGGCCTTGTCGGTTTGTTGATGTTTGCGATGATTGACTACTCATGGCCATGTCACTAGTCCAACTTTTTCTGATGCAGGCTTGTGTAGGTGAACATCAAAAGGACTAAATAAGCATATGCATTGTATATTGTCCATAATTTTTTTGAATTTCACATACAGGGTCAAAGGAGATGGAATACGAAATAGGGTGTCAAGGGATACTCATGAAACATGAGGACCTGACGGTCAAATTGTATGCCTCATATTTTTTGACTACAAAGATGTCTAACATGATATAGGGCATGATGGGGGGTATGACGACCAATCTGTATATCACGGAACCTATGAAGTTAGAGGCGCAATATTGAACCTACCATCCCGGGAACTCGCGATCGAAAAAGTGGCTAAGTATGGAATGAGGTAGAAGCATGACTATAAATGTGAACCCGCGAGTCCGCAAACCCACACACCTAGACATTTTCGGAAAGACGACTAAGCAAAGAAACCAGAAAGAAAAAGTAGACGAGAAAAGTTAAGTATAGAAGAGGGGGAAAAAAGGGATAATAGAAAGTGGGAAAATTAGAAATGGGGAGGGCAATACTTGGAATCAGGAAGTCTCAACAAAGGCCCATTGTTTCCAAATCATTGTTTTATAGACCAATATTATATGCACCCACATGTTTTGTATGTTTGATTTACTAGCACAGTTGGAATACCTTTTTGAAGATTGTACCACAACCCCCTCTTTTGTCACATATAAGAATTCATCTTCTTGTCCAACCAATCTATTTCTTTCAATGTAGCAACACCGAACATACAGTTGTCACACACCCACTACGACAACTAAGATTTTCTTTTTCTTTTCTTCTTTTCTTCGAGGGACAAAACCCCTGAGTTTCTATGGGGCCTAGTGCAGACCATCCCTTCCCTTATCCTCCTCCATGTGATCATTGGCTATGACCACAAGCCTTACCAAAAAGGTGCTCCGGCTTTCGCGATTTGGGGAATCGCGATGCAAGTCTTCCCATGTTCTATGTCTTTCGAAATGCCGAAACCCGAAAGGGTCTAATAGATCTTTAGCTCCTCCCTCGGGTCGCTTGTCATACGACCGATCCTATGACCTGGTGCTAATCCTCTAAATGCTTTTGGGGTTTCACAATTTGCGGAATCACGATGCAAGCGTTCCTCCTTTCCCTTTTTAATCCCTCAGACTTGAAAGCCCAGTATCATCAGGATCTACAGTCTAGATTGTTGACTTGATCAACGACTCAGATTAAATCCCAACATTCTATCTTTTGGGATTTTGGTGGGGTCTTCGCTCCTATTTCCCCGATCTCCAGAACCCCGACGGCTTTAGATATTCACCACGTGTCCCTACAAATGGGTGGTCCAAATTCTTTCGGACTCCTCCTTCCTACCACAAGACCCTGTCTGGTGACCTAGGGCTCATACACAGAGCGTATCAAGGTTTTGCGTACCAGGATTTCGCGACTGGAGAAGACGAGGGGTCTTGCCCTTGGGTTTCCCAGGTGACGAAATGCCGAAACCCATTCATGCTACATTGATTCAGGGTTTTGAATACTGGGATTTCATGACTGTCAAAGACTAGGGGTCTTACCCTTTAGTTTCCTGGGTGTTGAAACACCGAAACCTATTCACGCAAAACCGGCTCATCTATAGAGCGCGTCGGGGTTTCGGGTACTGGGATTTTGCGACTTGCGAAAATGAGGGGTTTTACCCTTTGGTTTCCTTGGTGTCAAAACACTGAAACCTATTCATGCAAAACCTTCTCATCTACAGAGCGCGTCGAGGTTTCGGGTACTGGGATTTCACGACTTGTGAAAATGAGGGGTCTTACCCTTTGGTTTCCCGAGTGCCAAAATGCTGAAACCTATTCATGCAAAATTGACTCATCTACAGAGCGCATCGAAGTTTTGGGTATCGGGATTTCGTGACTTCCGAAAATGAGGGGTCTAACCCATTGGTTTCCCAGGTGCCGAAACATCGAAACGCTAAAAACCTGAGAGAACTACGCTCTCTTGTACAAGGTTTCCAGACTCAGATCACATGATCCTTCAGTGGTTTCTTGGGTAATTATCCCTAGGCTTGGTGACCTGACTGAAAATCCTTCCTAATTTTCCAAGCCATGAACTCTGTGTCAGGGGTAAGGTAAACTTGTGGGTTTACTAAAACAATAGTCTTTTCAAGGAACTCACTCCGGCTCTAGAATGTGAGGGAACTTCCCCGGAGGAGGTGCTTTCGGGAAATCAAACCAAGAAATAGCATGATTCAAGTAGATGGAACAAATCTCAAGGGAATGGACTCGTATTCTGAACTTATTCATTCTATACATAAACTGATTATGGTCATATAAGTATAAGAATGCATCCGTTATTTTTGATCAAAACACCAGGCAAACACTTCTATACAAAAACCATTTATGAGTGTACAAACATGAACATGTGTCTAGAATATTCAATTCAAGATGCAATATATAAACACTTATTAGAAACACCAGGTGTGACACGACTGCTAAGAGGGGTGATTGTTTCCACCCAACTATAGGCTCGGTGACTCCAAACGGATTTACCACTAGCCAACCTCGAGCTAGACCATGATTGACGCAACCTGCCTCGACGGCACGACCGCTCTCCGGGACCTTCTTCACACAGGCCCGAAGAGTCAAAGGACTCTTCCAACTCCGCTCGGGAGTTCTCAATACCCACAGCTAACTCCTCGGCGATCCCCCCTGTGCTTGTCGGGAAATCGGACTTCGCGATTTCACGAATCCTGTTGACACAATACTCGTGCAAATCAAAACCCCGAACCCCGAACTCCGATGTGCATGTGCGCTATCTCCTTGCCACATCACCTCCTCTCTCCACTCTATCTGGAATCGCGGGATCGCGATTTCGCCATTCACAATTCATTTGCAGTGGAAAGTCCCGAATGCCGAACCCCGATCTCTCGGGATCTCACGCCACCTGTCCCGTGGAAATCAACGGTTCCTACTGATTCGGGAAATCGCTACTCACGATTTCGATGAGTATGAGCTCTCGCCTCATCAAATGCCGAAGACCGAACCCCGATACAATGCCACCTGTATTCCACTAGCTTCCGGGGTCCCACGCTGCCACGTCCTCTTCGGGATTTCGTGAATCACGAATCTGCGATGCAAGAATTCCTTGACGTCGAGAACCCCGATTTTTCGAATCCCGATTCCCCGAACCACGACTCCTAGGGATCCTTTGACGCATGTCCCACAAATAGACGGGTGTGATTATATCGAGGAATCACAGGTCGCGATTTCAACGACCGCAATTCTTTTGCATCGCAAAACCCCGAACCCCGATCTTACGATGCTACATGTCAATACCTCTTAGTGAGGCCTCGACGTCAAGGAATTCTTGCATCGTGGATTCGCGATCTGTGAAATCCCAAAGAGGACGTGGCAGCGTGGGACCCCGGAAGCTAGTGGAATACAGGTGGCGTTGTATCGGTGTTCGGTCTTCAGCGTTTGATGAGGCGAGAGATCATACTCATCGAAATCGCGAGTAGCGATTTCCAGAATCAGTAGGAACCATTGATTTCCATAGGACAGGTGGCGTGAGATCTCAAGAGATCGGGGTTCGGCATTCGGGACTTTCCACTGCAAAGGAATTGTGAACGGGGAAATCGCGATCCCGTGATTCCCGATAGAGTGGAGAGAGGAGGTGACGTGGCTAGGAGATAGCACACATGCACATCGGAGTTTGGGGTTCAGGGTTTTGATTTGCACGAGTATTGTGTCAACAGGATTCGCGAAATTGTGAAGTCCGATTTCCCGACAAGCACAGGGGGGATCGCCGAGGAGTTAGCTGTGGGTATTGAGAACTCCCGAGTGGAGTCAGAAGAGTCCTTTGACTCTTCGGGCCTGTGTGAAGAAGGTCCTGGAGAGTGACCGTGCCGTCGAGGCAGGTTGCATCAAGTGGTATCAGAGCAGGTTGTGGAGCTCTCTTTGTTCAGGTAGTAGAGAGAAGCAGATTTCGCCATGCCGCCCAGAAGAGAGAGGCAATCTCCTGATCGTGAAGACAGGGATGCTCGGAGAAGGGGTAGGCCAGCAGGAAATGTTGAGATAGAGTGAGAGATGAGAGATCTCTGAGCCAGACTTGAAGAAATGGAGACCACCCAGAGACGTGGTGTTGGTGCAGCAGAGTTCAGTGATCCCGAGATTGAAGAGGAAGCTGGACACGATGGTGAAGAAGTCGCGACAGAGGATGCATCAACCGAAAGACTGATTAGAGCCATTTCGAGGATGAGCTCGAAGACGAAGATGGACATTCCTGTCTATGAGGGAAGTCTAGATGCAGAGGAATTGCTAGATTGGATCTAGCATTAGCAGAGAAGGGAAAGAGAGAGCAGAGCAAAGAACTTGTGAAGAACACCCATGTACAGATTGAACTAATAGAAGAAAGACTGTGATTTCAATCCCATGGATGTGTTTGATCTCTGTGTGTTGTTGATATTATTTTGTTGCATACTTGCTTCTTTATATGCTTATCTTCTATATGCTGCGTACGTGATTTCATATCAGGTTCGTAACCTGAGAGAATGAGGGAATAAGTTCCAATTGTTTCACTGTTCGAACCAGGAGATTCCTGCATAGAGTGCAGTCGAATTCCTCTGCTTAGAGTGCGTCGAGGAGGTTCAACCGTGAAGTCCTTATTCTCATTGACCCGAGTTGAGTTGGTTTATTCGGACTGTGTAGGTGAGTGCAGGTCGAATTGAAGTCTCAGAGCCGAGTTTGAGAGAAGGAGGACTGGACTGCTGTTAGCAGGATCGCACAGGTCTAGACGACTTCAACGCTTTGAGAGCTGTCGGAAGTCGAGCACAGGAAGAGCGTGAGAAGTCTCTGAAAGAGTCAGAGAGAGACAAAGCTCAGGAGGAGTAGTTCCTTGCAAGCATCGTAGGAACAGGCCTGGGAGATATTTGAACCAAGGGAAAGCTTGGAAGCCGGAGGATTCTCAAGAGGAAGAGAATCAACGACGTGTAATTCCAGTGAAGTTTTGCGAAATCCCGAGGACCGTTAGATCGTGGAGGAGTTGCGCGGGAGATAACCCATAAGCACAGGCGAGGAAGGATAAAGGTCCATCGGGCTTCGGTGGTTCGGCGTTCAGGGGTTGGCGAGGTAAGAGTTTTACACCTCGTGAAATCGCGAGTTGCGATCTCCCGATTCGACGGGAGCCGTCGATCCGAACGGGGACACGTGGCGCAAGATCCTGAGGAGTCGGAGTTCAGGATTTTGCAAGGACTGTGGTCTTTTGCATCAGAAAACGCGAATTCCTGAATCGCGATTTCCCGATAGCACGAGGGGGAGACAGGTGTCAAGGCATTAGGCCTCACCAAGAGGTATTGACAGGTAGCATCGTAAGATCAGGGTTCGGGGTTTTGCGATGCAAAAGAATTGCGGTCGGTGAAATCTCGACCTGCGATTCCTCGATATAATCACACCC
>JZKD02S0859965.1:410176-442082 GCA_000966675.3 Picea glauca
ATTCAATATTTTAGAACTAGGGAAAGAGTAGTATTCTGTCACAGTTTGTTCCAGATCCAGGTGGATCTGTGGAGATTGGTCTGTGTCCGCACTCACGAATTTATCCTTGAACACTTACCCTTTGGTTTCCTGGGTGTTGAAATGCTAAAACCTATTCACGCAAAACCGACTCATCTACAGAGCGCATCGGGGTTTCGGGTAACAGGATTTCACGACTTGCAAAAATGAGGGGTCTTACCCTTTGGTTTCCCAGGTGTTGAAACGCCGAAACCTATTCACGCAAAACCGGCTCATCTACAGAGCACGTCGGGGTTTCGGGTACCAGGATTTCACGACTTACGAAAATGAGGGGTCTTACCCTTTGGTTTCCTGGGTGTCGAAATGCCGAAATGTTGAAAACCTGAGAGAACTACTCTCTCTTGTACAAGGTTTCCAGACTCAGATCACATGATCCTTCAGTGGTTTCTTGGGTAATTATCCCTAGGCTTGGTGACCTGACTGAAAAGCCTTCCTAATTCACTAAGCCATGAACTCTATGTCAGGGGTAAGGTAAACCCATGGGTTTACTAAAACGATAGTCTTTTCAAGGAACTCACTCCGACTCTGGAATGTGAGGGAACTTCCTAGGAGGAGTTGCTTTCGGGAAATCAAACTAGGACATAGCATGAGTCAAGTAGATTGAACAAATCTCAAGGGAGTGGAATCGTATTCTGAACGTATTCATTCTATAGATAAACTGATTATGGTCATATAAGTATAAGCATGCATCTGTTATTTCCGATCAAAACACCAGGCAAACACTTCTATACATAAACCATTTATGAGTGTACAAACATGAACATGCATATAGAATATTCAATTCAAGATACAAGATATAGAAACTTATCAGAAACATCAGGTGTGATGCGACTGCTGAGAGGGGTGCTCATTTCCACCCAACCATAGGCTCAGTGACTCTGAACAGATTTACCACTAGCCACCCCCGAGCTAGACCACGATGCTCAAGATTCAGTCTCCTACTTCCAGCTCAACGGAAGTCAAGGACGAAGGTTACTCTCCTTCTCCTCTATTTATAACTCCCTATATTTCTCAAGTTTCTCTCGGTTCTCTTACGCAATATCTGTCACGCGTGTTCTCCTCCTTTCCCCTTTACCACACTTCCTCTCTTGACTTTTCTTTGCAAGATTTCATGTGGTGCAAATTTCCCCATCCGTGGTCAGGTATGGGAGCTGTTACGGATGGGCGGTTCACCCCCATCCCCTCATTAACTCTTGAGGAGCCTCCCCACCTACCAATCTGATGGGAAATCCATTCCAAGGCCAGAGAGCTTCTTTGATCTTTGAGAAAGTAAAAACCAGTATGGTACTAGCTCGATGGAAGTTAACACAACCATTCCAGGTCCCTTCCATCACCTCTCATTAGCCATCGTGGTCTCTTTTAGCACATACTCATCCCAACAATCATGCAACACATAATCATAACATAATTTACAATCATCAACCTTTTATACAAAGGTCTGTCAAATCAAACATTCGCATCTTTGAGTTTTCCATAGTTCTTGGCCAATATAGTTATTTTTATAGACTGGGGGAAATAGGGTGTTACAACAGTGGACATGAAGGCAAGTTAGTATGCAGAAAGACACGTAAAAGAAAGAAACATAGTTATATTTATTTCAATGTAGCAGCAAAGAGAATACAATTCACATGAGGATAAGTTACTATGTAGAAAGATACGTAGTATCTACATATAGTAAAATAGGTGCAAAGCAATAGAACAAGTAGAATAAATAAACAGACAATAAATGAAATATTAAACACTGGAATATGAAATAAGAGTAGAGGAATGCACCTTTGTAACTCCTTCTCCACATGTGTGGCAAAGAGTCCATCGTCTTCTCTAGCCACTCTGTTTATTTAAATGTAGCAATGCATAAAACATACCATGGACACGAAGGAAGTTGTTATGCAGGAAGACATGTAAAAAAAAAACAAAGTTTGATTTATTTCAATGTAGCGGCACAAAAAATACAAAGGACGCAAAGATAAGTTATTATGTAGGAAGGTACATAATATCTACATACAATAAATTAGGTGAACACATATACAGACAATAAATGAAATACAAAACAATGAAATATGATATAAAAGTAGAAGCATGTACCTTTGTATCTCATCTTCCACTGCTACGGTAAAGAATATTTTGTTTTCTCTAGCTATTCTATTTGTTTGATTGTGGGAACACACAAAATACAATGAACATGAATGGAAGCTGGTATGCAGAGGAGAACAAGTAATATGTACATACACTAAATGAGAATCAATGAATAGAATAAAAGATAGTTATAAACATGAACCTTTGCTTATCTCCATCCATGGTTGTAAGTATATAAAGTTTTTCCTGCCCAAAATATATTAAAAGCTAGAAAATATTAAGAAATTGCATGGCCATAGCTGAATGCTTTTGGTTTTCTGCAGAAAAGTATCCAGATATGCTTTGAGACATGGAAATATAATTTTGCAGTATCTTTGGTGTACATCTCATATTTCAAGTACAAGACAAATTGTATCGTGGTCACACCAGTCTGTGTACAGGATAAAGAGGTTGTATTGTGATATGTGCACATTTCACCATATATGGTTAATAAGTGTGTTTTGCACATGTTTTATCTTAACAAAAAGACAACGGACATTGTAATTGCACATGTAGTTGTCCAATCATTTGTTATGCCACTATTTTGTATCATGTCAACACTGAAGTATCCTAGAATGATAATGGTTTCATCCAAATGTAAATGCTGTGATGCATTTGAGTACACATTCATTATTCTAGCAATGTTGCATGCCAAACGACATAGAAAATGAATACTGCAATTTGCAATCCATGGAACACCACTCTTGCTAGCACTATCTCGGTATCCTTTTCTTCTACAAGAACATTTTAAAAATACATGTAGGTATGGTCTAAAGCTAGGAAAAATAATTGGAGAAAAATATAAGAGTAGGATAGGCGAGCATGGGAYAGGCGCCAAATCTCGACTTCACCAGAAACGAAAAATGACAGAATCACAGGTCCACTTGTGAGTGCAAGACCTGAACACCGTAAAGTGAAAAAAAAAAAAACAGCTCCAACTGTCGGCGCAGGACCCCAACCCTGCAAATCCAAAGTAAACAACAAGAAAACAACAAGAAACAAACTAGAAATCAAGCATGAACATGCCCAACTGCAGCCCCAGGACTTGAAACTTGCAAACTTGAGCCAAACAACAACAAGAAGCAACTGACAAACCAATGAACCAGTGAACAAGAAACAACCACTAAACCAATAAACAACATATGTATCTCCAATGATTACCAAACTGCAAACCAAGCATAAAGGGAACCAGAAACATATGACGAGGATGCCAATAGAAATAATCAAACATTCTTACTTGCAAACTGCAAACAATGAACAACAACAAATGAATAGAAAATGAAATCAGGGCATAGAAACTTACTCCGAAACGATGAACGATAGAAGCGCAGGTCGAATTGTGGGTGAAGCACCTGGACCCCACAAAGTAAAAAAATAAATAGATCCAACTGTGAAAGCAAGACCCTAACCTTGCAAAGTTGAAGTAAACAAAAGAAAACAACAAGCACCAACAGGTCCAACCGCAGGTGCAAGTCCCCAACCTTGCAAAGTTGAACCAAACAACAACAAGAAGCAACCGACGAACCAACGAACAAGAAGCACCCACCGAATTAAACAATGTATGTATCTCCAATGATGACCAAATTGCATTCCAAGCATAGAAGAAGTATGAAACATACAATGGTTATGCAACTGGCGGTGGACAACAATATTGTCCAAATTCACTACAACATTGTATGGAAAAATTCGAGGAAAAATGTACTATTAGAAGCCTATTTAGGTAAACATTTAAGGCTGTTAGGTTGTTTAAGGGCCTCACAGTATGCAAACATTTAAGATGTTAGGCCTGTTTCAGGACCTTGCGCTATGTAAATATTTAAGCTGTCAGGCCTATTCAAGCACCTCAAAAAGAGTGTCAATGCTCTAAACCTTTAGTATGTAAACATTTCAATGCAAATACAAATAATAATAAAATGACATATTAATATGAACTCAATGAATTATCGATCGCTATAGTCCCTCTACGCCTTCGACATGGACTAATAATAAAAAAACATTAAAAAACAATGTCCATGCTCAAAACTTTCGGTATGTAAAAATTTCAGTAAAAATGTAATAAACTTTGGATATCTAAACATTTACAACATTGGGAACAACGAAGCTGGCAATAATACCTCAAATATGTTCTCCAATGAGACGATGACATATAAGTTTTTTTTTTTAATATAAAAAATAATGTTTTTATTTCTATAATTCAAACAATACAGATGATGCGAAAATTTATAGTCAAATGACATATTGATATGAAGTCAACAAATTATCGATCGCTAAATCTAATATGAAGTCATTTTATTTAAATCTACACCTTCAATAAATCAAAGCTAACTATTTCGTATCATTTCAATGGCTAGTACAAGGTGTGTTCAAATTTACGATAAATGCCAAAGTACTATAAAATAAAAAAAAATAACTTGTAAATTGTTATATATACTAACATATTTTCTATTATATTTTTAATTAAACAATGATTAATATAAATTTTTTTATTTGAATATTTGTAAATAAAAATAAAATGAATATATATGTCTGCATTTTGCATGAATAAAAATTTATTATTTCAATAATTGAAATCACAATTATTTAGTAAAAAAAGGTAAGAGATTACTTGAATTTCTTTAAACCGTTATTTTAAATGCTAAAGTGTTAAGACAAGTGTTCGAGGTCACTATTTATAATATAAAAAGGAGTTGTCTAGCTGTTCTATGAAATGACTATTTATTGTTGTTCAAAATCCATTTCTAAATGGATCGGCATGAAAAACCCCTAAGACACTTGGATTATACAGAAATAATTGTTCAAATCTACAAATCTAACAATTTTTAGCAAGATTTGGACAAATTTCCTTGGAAAAAATCATCATTCATAAAATGGTTAGCCTACGACTATAAAAAAAAATCATTTAATAAATATGATTTATAATATAAAAAAATGGATTTTTAACCAATTTAATTTTGTATTAAATTAGTTTTGAATACTTAATTTAATGTAAAATTTAAAATTCGTTATTTAAAAACATTAATTATAAAAAAATTCTTAATATTTGATAAGTTTAAATCAACTATATATTCTAGATTTAATGTGATCAAGTATGTTAAAGTTTAAGTTAGAAAGATAAAAATATTTGAAGTTAGAATTTAATGTTTCATATATTCAATATTGAAAAAAGGCGTTACAATGTGAATTATCCCATTTAATCTTAGAGAAAGGTTACATATGAGGGAGAAGTCAAGGTTAAGGATATTAAGTTGTAAAGAGTTATGTATGACTTTATCCCCGTATATATGAGAGTTATATATAAAGGGTTAAGTCACATTTGCACACAATCCTTGTACTTAACTCTCATATTGAAAATGGACACTATGTGCCTTAACCCTCTTTATTAGTTTTCACATTTCACAATTTGATGAAACATTCTTTTATTCCTTCTTAAACTTGGCAATGTGACCATAAAGTCGTAAGGTGAGCATGACAATCTATTGCAACGTGACATAATATTTTTACAATTATCAAATTAATTACATGTAACTCTTTAGGAATGTCCTTTTTTTCTAAAGAAAATTGCATATTATATTTATAATAATATAATTATTTTACATTATTGGCCACAACATAGTAATAGTTCTGATTTTTAAAAGAAAAAATAAAAAAGAGTGGGCTAGCTCTAAGTCCCACTTGGTCCTAATTGATCTTACATATTCAAAAAAACTTCATTAGACTAGAAACATCCAGATTTATGACAAGCATGCTAGTGGAGAGATACCCTTCAGAAGGCCCAAAAAAGAGTAGAGACAACAAAGAATCTTAGCAGACATTGCAAATTTAAATGGATAATAGGTCCCTCATGACCTTCAAGCTAATGACTATAAGCAATATGACCCCAGGGTGTGTAAAAATCCTTGTTTGATAAACTGTCAGCCAACTTATTTCTTTCTCTGTAAATATGTGCAAATGTAACAAACCTGAAAAAAGGAAAGAGAGCATGGATTCTGTCTTTCCATCCATCAAGATTAACCACATTTATCGAACCAATACCATCTAGCCAATCGATGATGATCTTGGAATCCCCCATCATATGGAAGTCGAGAATACAAAGTCTTGTGGCAAGAATTAAGGACACCCAAGCTCCCATGAGTTCCTCCCTAGAATTTGTTCCACTTACACAGTTAGAGTCCACTTGTATTTTGAGAGATCATCTATCTTAAGAACTCCTCCAACACCACATAGAATGCCATTTTGTTGAGAAGCACCAACAAACCAGGCGTGGGCTTTATTTATAGGAAGAAAGGTAGGTAAAAGCCTTGGAGAAGGATCAAGTTGCTTGGTATGCATAGAGCTCGTAGAACCTGTAGCAAGGTAAACAATTCTCTCCACTGATGGGGGTTTGTCCTCAAAGATTTTCTTATTTCAATCCTTCCAAATATATCAACAGATGTGAGCAAGTAGAGATTTAATAAAACAATTCTGTAATGCCCAGTTTTGGAAACAATCATTTACTGTATTACCATTCCATTCATTTGTCAGATTTAAAGCAATTTTAACTCTCTCCCAAACTGAAACAGTGAATGAGAAGCTAACAAAGATATGCTTGCTAGACTATCCTCTTTCTTTACACAAAAAACATAAACCAGGACCATACCATCCTCTTTTCTGTAGATTTTTGCAAGTAAGTATTTTGTTTTCCAATAAGAGCCAATAAAAAAGTTTTAGTTTCAAGGGGCATGTTGTTCCTGAGATTAAACTTAAGGAATGTTTTGTTTTAAGAGTGAATTTTCTTCTGTTAGTTGTGTAAGAATTTAAATCCTCAAATGAAATTAATCGCTTAACATAACATAGGTCGTGTTTCGTCATCTGAGTCAATTAATCAAATTGAATGGTGATGGAGAAAATTACAAAACTATTAAACAAGCTAAGGAATCAATGACATAAGAATATTACCTTGTTTATAGTAGAATAAAGAGTGGAATGCACCCCTGAAAGGATATATGATATAGTGATGCAAGTAGCTTGCATGTCTTGTATTTGTTGATAGAAAAAATAGAGGAAAAACTGCTTGCTTATCAAATAACTAAATGAAATGTGATTACAGTAGATGTTATACTAAATTGCAATCATTCACTTGTCAAGGAGGAACATAAAGAAAACTGGAAATATGAAATACAAGAAGGGCACATAACTCAAATTGTACAAAACTTGGAATCCTTGTCTGCGCTTGTATTAATACTCACAAAGGATGAGTTTTCTTAGTTACAATACGAAAATAAACAACCTTTGTTCATTCTTCTAAATATTTATTTATACAAAATATTCTCAACCCTAAACGGTTGGAATTCTCCTTATTTCTAAAATAGTAAAGGTTACAAAATGTGAAATATGGAACACTTCACTTGCATCTCTTCTATCTCTTCGTCATGCTAGCATAGGTATGTTTCTTTCCTGTTGTCTAGCACAAAAACAAATATTCTCTAATCATGATTTGTATAGATGATATGTACAAATTACCTCATTGGTTCTCGGAGGTGATGCCTTTTCCTTGTTCGATACATTTAACGCATTTGCTCACAAATTGTACCACCAACTTGGAGGGTTCTGTTAAGTCATTTTCCTCAAAGGCATATAATTTCTTTTATAAATGAGGCAATCTATTTTCCATTCTCCTATCCTCTGAAGCTATAGACTGCAGATGTAAACTGGGCTTCACTAGCCATCTATTTATCTAAGTAATATCAATTTACTTTAATTGTAAAATTCTGGCATGAGCCTCTTCCATGTTTGTCTTAGTGTTAAGTTGATGCTTCTCTATATCAACTTGTCCTAGTACTTCAAATATACTATCTTTTCCGAAGCTTAATGCCTCTTTTTCGAGTGAATGAAAATCTTCTTCACAAGCCTCCTTCACTTCTTTAGCCATTCTTTTACCTTCAGCTATGTTAGTTTCCCAGGTCTTCAATATTATATCCCTCTGATTTTCTCTAAAACAAACAACCTGGAAACCATAGATACCCCTTCTCTTGCCGATGACACAACTACTTCTTGGAAATTGGTCTGAGCGGTAATATCCTCTCTCTCCTTTAATTTTTTTTTATATAAGGATTGATTTACCACCTGAAAATGGTTTTGGATAGCTTCCACCTTATTTAAAAGGATTAGCTACACTGATTCTATTTCATTATGTACCTCTAGAGTTTGGGTTTGGAAAGCTGATATATCCACTACTTCTTTTTCAGTTAAGCTTACCTTCACTTGCAATTGTCTGACGAATTCATTGCTTGTATGTGACTTTTTCTTTATCTCATCAAGACTAGATTTGAGTTGTTGGATCTCCTGTCTATCATTGGCTCTAATATGCACGAAATTCTTGTTGATGAAACTACTGAAATTTGTTTCCACCGTTTTCACTTGATTTTGCAATTGAGTTATAAACACATCTTTCTGCTTCAAATTTTCTTTCAGGTTGCTCACTGAAAAATGGTTTGTTGTCGCAAAATCTCACAATGAGCCTGCGACCTTTGTAGCAAAATCTTCTTCCTCTAGGGCCTGCCCATCTAATAGCATCATGTGCTTCTTGACAGTCACACCATCCCTTTGGTTTATTTATCTTCTTACTACTACCCTTCTTTTCTTACTGAAGAATAATTCCAAAGGAGGTATCTCTTCTGCTGAAATAGGTGTAAGGTCTCCTATGAATACAACTTCGGCCATTGGGTTCCCTCTACTGAACTGCCGAGGTGTGACAGATTGGATAGGACTGCCTATCTTAGTGGATGGTTGCTTCCCGGCTGTGTCAGTTACTGGTTTACCCGATGTGGACTATATCTTTTCTTCTGCCTTCTTTATCAAGGTCTCTGTTTGCTCCAAATTTTCTCAGGCATCCT
This sequence comes from Picea glauca, assembly GCA_000966675.3. Taxonomy (NCBI): domain Eukaryota; kingdom Viridiplantae; phylum Streptophyta; class Pinopsida; order Pinales; family Pinaceae; genus Picea; species Picea glauca. The sequence continues at coordinate 419,242 of JZKD02S0859965.1, forward strand.
GTCCACTAGAGCTCCCTGTTTCTAACCCTTGGGTCTTTGTTTGCTGTGTGGCTAGAGGTGTTGGGGTTTCTCCTTGCAATACTTTGGGAAGGCTATTTCTCCTATGCTTATGGAAGTTATAAAACTCTTCCAATTTATCTGTCACCATAGCTTGAACTCAGTTCAAGACCTCCTGATAGGACCTTGCTCCTTGAAATATTTCTTCTTGAGGAGAATCTTCATGTTCATATATTTTCAAGTTGTAGAGGGCCATGCGATTACCTGCGATCTTTTGTGGATCATGCTTCTTAAATTCGATATCGACCAACTTGATTTCTTCCAGGGCTGCGACTTCTACTTTCGAATGGCCAAAGTCCAGCAGAGAAAACATACCAATTTGCATAGGAAAAACATGCCATACTTTCTTTTGTACTTCTTTTAGCTCCTTTCTAATTCCCCCATGCACAGTTTGATGTGCAACTTCACGACACGCCAATCGGTCTGGTAGAAATTGAGGCAGAGCATGTGGAGGAACTGAACAATCGAAAACCCCAATATAGGAGAAGTGCTCTTAAACGTACCAGTCTGCTATCTTGCCCAGATTTGTCACATTTTTTTTGGAAATCCTAGGAGGTGGGTAGACATATATAGGGATATGCCTCATCACCACCACCCAGTTGCATATTTCATAGAAAATTTCTTTCGCCTTTTCCTCCCAAAGTATCGAATGATAAATATGTATGGGTTCAACACTAGTTGGAGTCCAAATCCATCCCATCAGAGGAAAAGGTGTCATAAAACAAATAAAGTCCATGATATAAGCCGACATGAAAAATAGGGCCGACTTCCCCTTGGATTTTAGTGACTGATATCTTGCAATCTTTTGAACCAAACTTTCTGACAACATCTTTTCCCAATCAAAAGAATATCCCTCTGCTACTGTGTGCATAATAAGCATCCAAGGTAAAAATAAATGGGTTGTGTTTTCCTTCCCATAGAGTCTACACATCATCATCGCTATGTACATTATGTGAGTTTCTAGTGCAATAACTGGGTATATGCCATGGGAATCAACTCTGAACTTCTTGGGGTGAGAGTACTAGTCTTTAATTAAATCAGGAAGTTTTTTTTCATATTGGTCACATTCCTTCTTGTCAAAGTCTACTAGGAAACTAGCATTGTAAATGAAATTCGGTGTTGTAGACAATTTGTACATCACCTGTATATGTTTTGGCTGAAAATACCCAACCGTGACCTTTTGTGAATTGAAGATGGTCCTGGTCGAGATATCAACATTCTATAGTGCCCAACTGATCATATCATTATAAGGCAAGAGTCTAGGCCTCGTCGCTATCTTATGTAGCTCTGATTGGGAAACATTTTTGTATTTGGTATCTAGGGCCTCTGTCTCATAATCATCTAAGTCGTCCAAGAAATTGACCAATTCATAGTGTAAAATATTGAATACTTGTGTCCAGTGTTTAATGACGTCTATGTTTCTGGGCGAAGTGTCAGAAAGGATATATGTGTTCTGGTGCGATCCTTCACTAGGTGCTTTGGCTGCTTTTAGAGGATCCATGGTATCAGACCTTAGAACTCTGCTATCTGTCACAGGAAATGCACAAAGTTCATTACCTTGAAAACTTACTGCTCAGTAAAAACGCATAATGAAATTTGAAATTCAATATCCTTTTACTTTAATTGATTTACCAATACTTCTACTGACGGAGCACTTACTTTCCTTAATGAATAAGATTTAGGTGGTGGTCTAATATCTCATTTGGAATGATTACTGTAAATCAAATTTTAATGTCATTAAATTTCGGAAAAAAAATAGATGAAATTTGAATTCATCCGAGTAGTTATTCAGCGAAGGATTAATTACGTGATAATCATCATTATTGTATCAGTTAATCACACTTATTGTTAAGTAAATTTCAGAATTTTGAATATTGGGATACCCTATAAAGTTTCAAGGTATGACTTTCGAAATGCGAAATCGTGATGCGATTAGTTAATTTTAATCATGTTTAACCCCTTTAAATAATCATGATTAACCTAAGACAATTTTGCAATTTCGGACATCAGGACTTTGATAATTGTTCGAGGCAGGATCCCTGAAACGCAAAATTGCGAGATGATTAACTAACCGTTAATCATTTTTAATCCTTAATTAATATGATTTAAAGCTTAAGATGGTTTCACGATTTTAGATATAGAGACTTTGATAGTCGTTGCATGCAGGATCCCCAAAATGCGAAATCACGACATGATTAATTAGCCATTAATCATTTTTAATTCTTAATTAATCTAGTTTAGAGCTTAAGATGATTTTGTGATTTTGGCTATCGGGACTCTAGAATTGTTGTATGTTGAAATGCCTGCATTGTGAAACTTCGAAACCAGATTTTTCGAATGTAGTCTTTAGTGATTTGACTCGTTAACGAGTAGGCGGCTCCACAAATTTTGAGAGTTTAGGATCATTCGATTAGGTGAAAGATTTCATCAACGGTGAGACTCAATTTCACGTTAATTTTTTTTGAATGAGAATGAAATCTATTAAATTCTAAAGTTTTATAAATATATATGTGTTCCAACATAGTCTCCATCTAGGGATCTCATCTCCTCGCGAGACATAGAAGGACAATAGACCAAGTAGCTTTTATTGGGTAAATGGAGTGATTATTGTATTTCTGTGAAACACATTCTGAAAAAGGACGCACAGAAGGACTTTGGACTCCATCCATATCTCCAAAAAATTTCAAAACTTAATCATTCACCGATCTCGAGCTTAGGATTATTAACGGATTCCTTTTCTTAAAACCGATTTCAGATTTTCCTGAGATAATCAAAATAACCTTAATCGATCTATCAGACTCTGTTCGATTTTTTTCACATCAAGGCAAAGTAATTTTAATGTTTTAATTAGGGAGTTTCGTGCTTTCTTAAAATGTAGATCTAGTCGAAAAAGAACTAGTTACCAGAGTACATTATAATACTTGTATAACAACCTTGCAGATATCATAGACATTGCTTCACTACCAACGAGCATGTTCAGTACCCCAGTGAAGTTATCTAGTTCTCATATTGAATTTCCTTTCACCACTTCAATTAGTAGCTTTTCATTTAAATGTTGAGATGAGAGCAATCATTTAATGAATTTCCTTTCATCATCTCTTTTTTGGACTAGATGGGGGCAATCATTTTATGAATTTCCTTTCATCATCTGTCTTATATTTTTAAAACATGAAGTGGGGGCAATCAATTTGTATATAATATACCAGGGATGATATCTATTTATAATTTAGCAATAGAGGTATGTTCACTCACTTTGATTACTTTGGACTCAATCCTCTTTTGACCTTCAAAACACCTTCGCCTACATGAAGTTTTCAAGTGGAACTTTTAATTTTCAGGGACTTTCCTTGAGCGAAACTAATCAGTTTAAATCCATTAGAAAAGATAAAGTAGTTAGGATTAGCCCAGACATACTTTATTTCGGTTAAAGTCAGAGGAAACATAAGGATTATTTGCCTATTCTTATGTTGAAAACATGTTTCTAAGCTCTCAGAGTTAAGGTGAAGTCATTTTTCCTCCATGAATAAATATCAAGAAAAGATATTTAGAATCACAGGAAAATCTAGCTTGAGGATAAGCAGGAAAAACAAAATGAGGGTTAAGATGTTCTATTGCGCATACGATCACTCCCATACGAGTTTGTTTATTGATTCTCAAATTATTTTCTTTAAGGTCTTTTTATTACTTATTTTCTTATTATAAATTTTATTTCATATTTTTAATTTTAATTTTTTTTTTTTTAATCCAGAGAAGACTCTTGAGGATTAAATCGTAATTTTATATTCCTCTGGTTGTAGATTAGGTTACAATATTTGTACAAATGAAAATTCTGTCATACCTAGTGATATCTCCTTGAAAATTTAACTTGGGTCAGTAGGGCAGAAGCTCATACCTCAGGTTTTCTCTATATTTTCAACCAAATAAACTATCTATTTATCACCTATTTCGAGAGAAAACCAATGTTTTGAAATGTGAGCATCAATTTCTGATACAACTTATCTCTCGACTATCAGTAAGTATCCTGTAATAAAAATAAACATGAGATATTTCAGGAACTTCTGTAGATCGAAACTCTATGCGTTACTTATTTTTATATTTTTGTTTTTATGAAATCGACAAACCTGTTTTTATTGACAGTGAAAGTAAAGAATTACCGAAGAAACAAAAAATTGAAAACACAAATGTGAAAATCAAATCGGCATGTACAATGGGAGTTTGAAATCTGGTTACTGCATGAAATGCTTCAGGTAAAGCCCGTTGATAGGGGTGTTAAGGATCTTCCCATCAAGATTTTTTAACAAAAATGAATTCTTTCCCTCAGAAGTTGTGACCTTGAAAGGTCCACACCAGATATGGTCAAAATTTTCATTCTTTCTTGAGTCTTTCTTCCTGGCGTCCCACTTTAAAACTAGGTCAACAGGGAGAAATTCCCTATCTTTATCTTTTTGGTCTAATAGGGCTTTCATGTTATCCTGATATTTCTGGAGTCTCTCATCCACTTCAGCCCTATTTTGCTGGACTTCAATCAATTGATTTGTTCTTCTGATGGTATCATTTGGCTCTTCCTTCACGTCTTGCTAGAATTTCATTATAGGCATAACAATATTTATGGGGAGAATCACATCGGTACCGTATACCAATTGAAAAGGGGACATTTCGATTGATTTCTTAGTGCCTATTCTATTAACCCACAAAGCATATTTCCAATGCACATGCCAGACTTTTTTATTTTCAGTCAGCACTTTTTTAATTATGGTGATTATGCTCTTATTCGAGGACTCGGCTAATCCATTTCCCTAAGGATAGTAGCCCATGGAATTTCCTAGTAAAATGTTGTACTTTTGACAAAAGCTTACCATAGCCATGTATTTGAAATTTTGGGCATTATCAGTGACTATCTTCTGAGGACAACCAAATCTCGATAAAATATTCTCTTTTAGAAAACTGATCACCACTGCGTCCATCACATTCCTCATCGGAATGGCCTCCACCCATTTAGTGAAATAGTCTGTAGCAGTCAAAATCCACTTATGTTGTGTGCTTGAATGTGGGTGTATTTCACTGATGAAATCCAGACCCCATTGCTGAAACAGAGCTTCTGTTTTGACTGGGACCAAAGGTAAGGCTGAAAGTTTTTGTTTGCCTAAGAATAGTTGGCAGGGGTTACATGCTCTGACTTTGGCATTCACATCAGTGAATAATTTTGGCCAATAATATCCATCTCTCAGGATTTTACCTTCACACACGTGAGATTTTACCTTTAAATTTAAATAATTTTACCTTCCTGCATTGCAAAGTGAGATTTCTTGGGATTCAGAGACAAACCGAATTTTTGACATTTCTCAAACGTTTGTTTGAGGTGTACCAGGTGCTCTGCATCATATTTAGAAAACACGGTTAGATCATCAATATAAATGACAACAAACTTATCTCTTTCACCGACAAAGGCGATGTCCATAGCTTGTTGGAAAGTGGCTCCTGTGTTCATCAAACCGAATGGAATTTTTTCATACATAAAGGTACCCCATGGGGTGGTGAACATGGTTTTTTCTTTATCATCCTCATGGAATGAAATTTGATTATATCCTAAAAATCCATCAATCATGGACATTTTATTTTCTCCAACCAATTTTTCCAATACATGATCCATTTTAGGTAATGGATAATTATCTTTGAGGGATGATCTGTTTAAGTTTCTGAAATCTACACACAGTCTAATCTCACCATTTTTCTTCCTTACCATAACTATATTGGCTACCCACTCGTAATATCTAAGTGGAACAATGATCTTCGCATCTAGGATCTTTTTCACCTCCCTTTCTATTATAGGAAGTAGTATAGGATTTATCTGTTTGAGCTAAAACCTAAAAGGTTTAACACTTTGTTTTAAGAGAATTTTGTGTTCGATTACGGTGGTATCATAAGTTCTTAATTTATCATAAGACCAGGTGAAAACATCCTTGTACTACTTGAGTAACTCGACATATTTTCTTTTCATTTCTGGGGGAAGGCATTTATATAATTTTACCAGCTTAGGAGTTTGCTTGGTGCCTATATTACAATCTTCAACCTCTTCAGGCTGAGGCTGCAAAGTAGACTTTAAGGGAATATCAACATGTTCAAATAATCTCTCTAAAGGAATCCGACCTTTAGGGATCTTATTATTTTTCAGTAACAACATACGGTGATTAGCGGTCTTATCCTAGAACTCCCAAGGATCTTCTCCTTCCTACATGATCCAAGCAGGGTCATTCTAATTTTCCTACTCAATATGCGTTTCAGAAAATCCATCCACCATTTCTAAGAATTACCTGATTTTATCATCATATTCAAAGACCTTCCAGTGTTGAACATTGTTTGGTATTGAGGGTATGTGCCTCATTTCTATGTGATACTTTAGTTCGAGGACAATAGGAGGTACAAACATTACCACAACTTTGGCCAATGAATCTCCTTGTTGATTTTCCATTCTGGGAATGTGATGAATATTAAACGATGAGAAAAAGTTCTCAATCAGATCCCAGGCACAATTCCTGTATGACCTCAGCCTTGGGTGTTTGGCCTGATACTGTTGCTTTATCTGTTTTACAATCATTTCCGCATCAACATGAACTATCAGATTTTCAATTTTCAACTTCCTAGCAGCCTTTAAACCTAAGACCAGGGCTTCGTATTCACATACATTATTGGTATAATCGATGTTCCACTATAATCTATAGGAAAAGGGAATAATGAACTTGTCTCCGGGTGCCACAAAAATCACTCCAACTCCTGCTCTTTACAAGATGAAGCACCATCAAAATACATTTTCCAAACTCCAACATTATTTACATTTTTATTTGTTTCTTCTATTTTTCCTTTTTCTATACAATTTTATTCTATACATTCATCTAAATCATCATTGAGAGATAATATACAGTTTCCCAAATCCTTATCGACGACATATATAGGGTAATTATTTGGATTCTGCAGTCACTTACAATATATGCCAACCTTGTTTCTTTGTATAGATGAGTGAACTATCCGCCAAAGATCGGGATTGTAGCGTACGTCATGTCGAGTGGAAGGGATCCTCCAAGTTTGGCACCCCAAGACCTGGATAAAAACATGGCATACTTTGCAGGGATATCAACAACAACCACATCCATCAGAATACTTTTTACAGGAATCTATGCAAGATTAACCTCTAAATATTTAATCATACCCATACATTTAACTTTTTTTGAATCAAAAGAATACATATCTCTATATGGTCTGGTAATTTCAAGGCCATTTTTTTTCCATAATAGCTTTGGGCATTACATTGTGGGAGAAGCCAGAATCTAACATACAATTATGGAGTAGATGATCATGCATAGTCAACGTGATGTAGAAAGGGGCGACATAATCTATGGCATTTTCAAAATGTGGACCAAACATTATAGTTGGTTTATCATCTTCTAAATTTATATTATCCACATGAATTTCACTATCTGAAAAATTTATCATTTTGGCAATCTGTTTTCTATATGTAGGGTTTTTTTCCAGTTCAACCAAAGGTACATGGATCTTGAGTTTATTAATTTTTTTTTCTATATTGAAACTCCCCATTATATTTTTGGCTTCTCTGGTTGGGATTTCAATCTCCCTTTTTTTTATTTATTAGATTGTGTGGCTTTCATTTTAGTTGTCTTTGTTTGAAAGTCAGAATTTACCCTGCTTTTGTCTTGGCAATCTATGTTTCAACTGCTTTTGTCTTAGCAATCTACGTTTCAACTGTTGATTGAGCTGCCTCACTCTCTTTACTTCTCGTCAATATATTCTTTGGTTGGGAAGTTGTGACATTTATATCTCTAGGACTTAAATTATACTTCTGTTGAAGCTCGACCATTATATTGTTGGTGATTCCTTGATAAGAAAAATCTTCTGTAATATTTATGCTATCATCATTAAACAGGTATTCTACACCTAAAGACCTTTCATAATCTTTCCTTGTCAAATGAGGTTCTTGATCATCATCGCTAAGATTATTCATGTCTTCCTCTAACTCCTCAAAGTTTCACATGTCATCTCCTCCTATAAAATTTCCGTATTTAAAAGGGGTTTGAATCTTTTGATCTTCATTTTTTATTTGTCTTTGTTGCGTTTGAGGATTATGATTTCTTATGAAATCGTTTCTAGCGAACTGATCTGTTTTATATTGGTTCAGTTTCATCCTGGAGATTTTGTTTGATAATTATTTAATTATTTTTGCCATGTCATCCATTTTGTCTTCCGCAGACCTCCCAGATCTGGAGGGTCCTGCTTGTTCTCTGAATCGTCTGGTTTCTTTATTTCCCATTTCGAATTTAGCTTTCAAATTTCCCGATGCCATCATATTTGATTTGATTTCTATAGCATCGTCCTGCATTCTTGTGAGGTCTACAGATCTACTTTCCCTCAACAGTAAGGAAAATTCAAGCTCAAAATCCCTGGCGAAAGTCACTTTTGTTATAGGTTGGGAAGGTTTAACCTCAGCTAGAATTTTGTTATATAGTTTATTAAATCTCTGAGTGAATTCGAGGTCTGTCTCTGAATTTTTCTTTCTTAAAGATCTGGATTCGGTTAGATAATAAAGGTGATGTTTCCTCTCTCCCCATTGTCTCAGAAAGACATTATCTAACTCATCATATGTTCTTATAGTACCTTCCAACAGCCCTCGGAACCAGGTTCTTACCTGTCCTTCGAAGGTTTGAACTAGTATCCTTGAATAAACATCCTTGTGCTCAGGGCCAAGGATATCGGCAATATGATCGAAAAAATTTATGTGTTTAGTGGCTGCTAAGTCTCCCTCTCCTATGAACTTAGGCAGGTTTTTCATACAGTTTTCAGGTAAATCGTGGATGGGAAATGGGAGGACTAAATGAGCGTACCTAGCAACTACTTTAGCGAAAATTGTAGGAGGTGGGGGTGGTCCTTGACTACCTCCTCCTCCTCCTCCAACACCAAATCCTCCTCCACCTCTGCCACCTTCGACACCACCTCATCTGACAACAACCATTGATAATATAGGGGATGAAACTTGGACATTATAGAGAGGATTTTCAAAAATGTGTAGTGACCTTCCGGCTACTTCAGGATGAAGAGAAAGTGGTTTTGGGAACTGATTGTCAGGAGACAGAAAATCAAAAAAGGGGGGAAAAGAGAGATGGGGACTAGGTTCTTCGAACTTGCAAGATATATAAACGGGAGATCCAACGGGAGTCGAATCAAAGGGTAAGATATATTCTTTGAAACTTTGGGAAGCTAAAAAATTTATTTTGAGGACTGGTGGGATATAAATCAAAGAAGGTATCGAGATGGGTCTTTTCCCTTTATTAGTAAATGAGGCAATTGAATCAGTTTTGGTCTTTATCTCAGGTAAAACCAACTCGGGGTTTATGATTTTGGCTTCAATTCTATCAACCGATGTTTCTCCGAAATGGTTTTGGGTGGAACCTTCTTGTGGATTTAACTGTTCAGGTGGAATCTTAGCATTGGAATGTGTACGTTTGGGCTGGTAAATCTTACTTGTGGATGCAGTGGTCTGCTTGAGGTATCCCCTCGGTTTTAAAAATTTTTCAGGGTTGGATACAGGTGTGGTCTTCTTATTGTAGGGGATTTTTCTAGTATTCCTTCGAATGAATTCCAACTTATTAGTGGTGGATTCACCAAGGGAAAATTAAAATTAGCCTTAATACTGTATTCAATCTTTGTTCACTATTAAAGAGAGAAACTTACCATGTCATTCTCCCAGGAAAAATAAATTCGTTTCTCCATCCCTGACAACGGCGCAAAAAATATGTTGTTCCTGAGATTAAACTTAAGGCTCAAAGCATAATGTTAGGCATAAAAAATTTAAGGAATTTTTTGTTTTAAGAGTGCTCTTTCTTCTGTTAGTTGTGTAAGAATTTAAATCCTCTAATGAAATTAATAATTGAACAGAATAGAGGTTTTGTTTCGTCATCTGAGTCATTTGATCAAATTGAATGGTGATGGATAAAATTACAAAACTATTAAACAATCTAAGGCATCAATGCCAGTAGAATCTTACCTTGTTTATAGTAGAAGAAACAATGGAATGCACCCCTGAAAGGATATATGATATAGTGATCCAAGTAGCTTGCAGGTCTTGTATTTGTTGATAGAAAATATAGAGGAAAAACTGCTTTCTTATCAAATAACTACATCAAAAGAGATTACAGTAGATGTTATACTAAATTGAAATCATTCACTTCTCAAGGAGTAACATAAAGAAAACTGGAAATATGAAATACAAGAAGGGCACATAACTCAAACTACACAAAATTTGGAATCCTTGTCTGCGCTTGAATTAATACTCACAAAGGATGAGTTTTCTTAGTTACAATACGACAAGAAGCAACCTTTGTTTATTCTTCTAAATATGTATTTATAAAAAATATTCTCAGCCCTAAATGATTGGAATTCTCCTTATTTCTAAAATAGAAAAGGTTACAAAATGTGAAATATGGAATGCTTCACTTGCATCTCTTTTGTCTCTTCGTCATGCTGACAGAGGTGTTTTTCTTTCCTGTTGTCTAGAATAGAAACAAATATTCTCTAATCATGATTTGTATAGATGATGTGTACATATTACCTCATTGGTTCTTGGAGGTGCTACCTTTTCCTTGTTCGATACACTTAACACATTTTCTCAAAAATTGTATGACCCGCCTGAAAATTTCTGTTAAGTCATTTTCCTCAAAGGAATATAATTTATTTTATAATTGAGACAATCTATTTTCCATTATCCTATCCTTTGAAGCCATAGACTGCGGCTGCAAAATGGGCTTCACTAGCCATCTATTTATCTGAGTAATATCAATCTTCTTTAATTGTAAGATTTCATCCTGATCCTCTTCCATGTTTGTCTTAATGTTAAGTTGATGCTTCACTATAGCAAATTGTCCTAGTACTTCATAGATACTATATTTTCCGAAGCTTAATGACTCTTTGTTGAGTGAATGAAAAGCTTCTTCACAAGCCTCCTTCACTTCTTTAGCCATTCTTTTACCTTCAACTATGTTAGTTTCCTAGGTCTTCAATATTATATCGCCTCTGATTTTCTCCAAAATAGACAACCTGGAAACCATAGATACCCCTTCTCTTGTCGAAGAAACAACTGCTTCTTGGAAATTGGTCCGAGCGACAATAACCTCTGTCTCCTTTAAAAAAATGTTATCTAAGGATTGCTTTACCACCTGAAAATGGTTTTGGATAGCTTCCACCTTATTTAAAAGTCTTAGCTGCACTGATTCCAGTTCCTAATGCACCTTTAGAGTTTGGGATTGGAAAGCTGATATATCCACTACTACTTTTTCAGTTAAGCTTACCTTCACTTGCATCTGTCTGACGAATTCATCGCTTGCCTGTGACTTTTTCTGCATCTCATGAAGACTGGATTTGATTTGTTGGATATCCTGTCTATCATTGGCTCTAATCTACTCGAAATCATTGTTGATCTCACTCCTAACATTCTTTTCCACTGTTTTCACTTGATTTTGCAATTGAGTTATCAACACATATTTTTGCTTCAACTTTTATTTTAGTTTTCTCACTGAAAATTGGTTTGTTGTCACAAAAGCTCCCAACAAGCCTGTGACCTTTGTAACAAAATCTTCTTCCTCTAGGGCTTTCCCATCCAATAGAATCCTGTGCTTCTTGATAGTCGCACCATCCCTTTGATGTGTTTCTCTTCTTACTACCACCCTTATTTTCTTACTGAAGAGGAATTATAAAGGAGGTATCTCTTCTGCTGAAATAGGTGTAAGTGCTCCTACAAATACAACTTCGACCATCAGTTTCCCTCTACTGAACTATAGAGGTGTGATAGATTGTATAGGACTGTCTATCTCAGTGGATGGATGCTTCCCGACTATGTCAGTTGTTGGTTTACCCGATGTGGACTATGGATTTTATTCTGCCTTATTTATCTAGGTCTCAATTTCCTCCAAATTTTCTCGAGAATCCTATCCACTAGAGCTCCATGTTTCTAACCCTTAGGTATCTGTTTGCTGTGTGGCTGGAGGCATCGTGGTTTCTCCTTGCAATACTTTGGGGAGGCTATATCTCTAATGCTTATGGAAGTTATAAAAATCGGCCAATTTATCTAGTGCCAGAGTTTGAAGTCGGTTCAAGACCTCCTGATAGGACCTTGCTCCTTGGAATATTTCATCTTGAGCAGAATCTCCATGTTCATATATTTTCGAGTTGCAGAGGGCCATGTGATTACCTACGATATTCTGTGGATCGTGCTTCTTAAATTCGATATTGACCAACTTGATTTCTTCCAGGGCCACAACTTCTACTTTCAAATGGCCAAAATCCAGCAGAGAAAACATACCAATTTGCACGGGAAAAATGGGCCATACATTATTTTGTACTGCTTTTATCTCCTTGCTAATTCCCCTATGCATAGTTTGATGTGAAACTTCATGACACACCAATTGGTATGGTAATAATTGAGGCAGAGCATGTGGAGGAACTGAACAACCGAAAACCCTAATATAAGAGAAATGATTTTCAATTTACCAGTCCACTATCTTGCCCATATTTGTCACAATTTTGTCAAAAATCATGGGAGGTGGGTATTCATATATAGAGATATGCATCGACACCACCACCCAGTTGCAGATTTCATAGAAAAATTATTTCTCCTTGTCCTCCCAAAGTATCGAATGATAAATATGTATGGGTTCAGCACTAGTTGGAGTCCAACTCCAACCCATTAGAGGAAAAGGTCTCATAAAACAGACAACGTCCACGATATAAGATGACATGAAAAATTGGGCCAACTTCCCCTTGAATTTTAGTGACTGATATATTGTAATCTCTTGAACCAAACTGTTTGACAACATCTTGGCCCAATCAAAAGAATATCCCTCTCCTACTATGTGCATAATAGGCACCCATGGTAAAAATAAATGGGTTGTGTTTTCCTTCCCGTAGAGTCTACACATCATCATTTCTATGTACATTATGTGAGGTTCTAGTGAAACAACTGGGCATATGCCATGGGAATCATCTCTGAGCTTCTCAAGGTGAGAGTACCAGTCTTTAATTACATCAGGAAATTTTTTTCTGTATTGGTCACATTCCTTCGTGTCAAAGTATACTAGGAAACTGGTATTGTAAATGAAATTTGGTGCTGTAGACAATTTGTACATCACATGTAGATGTTCTGGCCAGAAAGACCCAACTGTGACCTTTTGTGAATTGAAGATGGTCCTGGTCGGGATATCAATGTTCTCCAGTGCCCAACTGATCATATTATTATAAGGAAGGAGTCCAGGCCTCATCAATATCTTATGTAGCTTTGATTGGGTAACAGTTTTGTATTTGGTAGCTAGGGCCTCTGTCTCATCATCACCTGAGTCGTCCGAGCAATTGAATAATTCATACTGTAAAATATTGAATACTTGCATCCAGTATTTAATGACGTCTATGTTTATGGGAGAAGTGTCGGAAAGGATATATGTGTTCTGGATTGATCCTTCACCAGGTGCTTTGGCTTCTTTTCGAGGATCCATGGTATTAGGCCTCAGAAATCTGCTATCTGTCACAGGAAATGCACAAAGTTCATTACCTTGAAAACTTACTGCTCAGTAAAAACACATAATGAAATTTGAAATTCAATATCCTTTTCCTTTAATTGATTTACCGATACTTCTACTGATGAATCATTTACTTTCCTTAATGAATAAGATTTAGGTGGTGGTCTAAGATCTCATTTGGAATGATTGTCGTAAATCAATTTTTAATGTCATTAAATTTTGGGAAAAGCACATATGAAATTTGAATTTATCTGAGTCGTTATTCAACGAAGGATTAATTACGTGATAATCATCATTAATGTATCAGTTAATCACACTTATTGTTAAGTAAACTTTGGAATTTTGGATATCGGGATACCCTATAATGTTTCAAGGTATGACTTCCAAAACACGAAATCGCGATGCGATTAGTTAATTTTAATCATGTTTAACCCCTTTAAATAATCGTGATTAACCTAAGACAATTTCGCGATTTCGGAAATCAGGACTTTGATAATTGTTCGAGGCAGGATCCCTGAAATGCGAAAATGTGAGATGATTAATTAACCATTAATTTTTTTTAATCCTTAATTAATCTATTTTAAAGATTAAGAAGGTTTCGCGATTTTGGATATCGGGACTTTGATAGTCGTTGCATGCAGGATCCCCGAAACGCGAAATCGCGACATGATTAATTATCCATTAATCATTTTTAATTCTTAATTAATCTGGTTTAGATCTTAAGATGATTTTGTGATTTCGGCTATTGGGACTCTAGAATTGTTGTATGTTGAAATGGCTGCATTGCAAAACTTCGAAACCAGATTTTTCGAATGTAGTCTTTAGTGATTTGACTTGTTAACGAGTAGGCGGCTCCACAACTTTTGAGAGTTTAGGATCGTTCGATTAGGTGAAAGATTTCATCAACAGTGAGACTCAAGCACGTGTTGCTTTTATTTGAACGAGAATGAAATATATTAAAGTCTAATTTTTTATAAATATATATGTGTTTCAATAGGGCAATCCCATTTCCATAAACACTTTCTCCAACCCGCTACTTTATAACTCCACAAATTTTTTGAAAGAGCAGTGTAAACAGTTTTAACCGAGATAAGGTCAGATTTATCACCGCCTATCCAAATAAGCTCATCCTTCCTCTCAGTTAGGACAATGCCAGAGTCAAGTAAGAGCCTTCTAAAACTCTCCCATTCTGGAGCAAGATCCTCCCTCAATCCCAACTCGTTACTACTAGCCCAGTTTTGACCCAACAATCCAACATAAATGGATTAGCTCGCTTGGTATAAGAAATAAATATGCTTTCTATTTATTTCTAGTACCATATTCAAATAAACAAAGGAAGTATGTTCCATACCAATAATAACATATCTCCCGATAATAATTGAATGCCTCGAACCTAGCTTCCAGGCCAGCCAATGAAGAATGACTGGTAATGTATTTAAAATGTTTTTCGAAGACTATGAATCATATGAAGTATACCCCACAACGAACTGCAACCAATAGACCACAGGAACATGTGGGTAATACTTATCTTTAGTTACCTGATGCCAAATGAACGGTTTCATCAATGCACGCCACATAGTGTTCGTTGCTAGAGCTCTGTAGAAAAAAATTTATTTTGAAGACCCCAGCCACCAAGTTGTTTAGGTTTGGAAATTGTTTGTGAGCTATAAAGATGATAAAGATGCTTGTTTTTAATCCCAGACCAGAGAAAATAAAAATTTAGCCTATGCAATTTGTGGAGCATCGAAAGCGATATATGGGCAAGAGTCATCAAATAAACTGGAAGACTCTCAAGCACCACTTTTATTACCACATAGCGCCCTCCCAGAGTAAGCCACTTATTACACCAATGATTAATCCTGGTTTCAAACTTGTCTATTAACCATTGCCAACCCTCCGATTTGTAGCTTTCAGTTTTCAGGAAGTAACCCAAATACTTAAAACCCAAAGAAAGATATGTACAAGGATAAAGGAGAAAATCTTTTATACTCTGAAGGTTTTCCGGATCAACACCTGAGTTCATAAGAATGTATTTTTGGATGTTTATAACCAATCCCAAGGCCTGACAAAACACATGAAGAATCTCTTTAATTTTTTCCCATTCAGACGAGGATGCTTTAGACATAATGAGAATGTCATCAACAAATAATAGATGGAGAATCTTAATCAATCTGGACACCTTTATCCCCGTAATCAGAGCATCATTTTGTGCTTTCTTTAAAGAAATACTGAGACCTTCCATGACAAGTATAAAATGTAAAGGAGAAAGAGGGCATCCCTGTCTCAGTCCTTTACTGCTCTTGAATAAATTTGTGGCCTCACTGTTGATTAGAGTAGCATATGAAGTGGAGATGACACAAGCCATAATTCAGTTTGTAGTGTTGATCCCAAAGCCACTTTGAAGAAGGATTAGCCTAAAGAAGTCCCAGTTGGTACAGTCATAAGCCTTCTTTAAGTCAAGTTTCAGAATAATAACTTGTAACTTTTTTGACTTGATGCTGTGAAGACACTCCTGCACAGTACCGATAACATCCAATATTTGCCTTCCTTTGAGGAAGCCTAGTTGTTCATCTAATAGTACCCTGGAAAGTATAGGCTTGAGTCTCTTTGCAATGACTTTTTCTATGATTTTGTAACAAAGGTTACAGAGAGAGATTGGTCGATAATCACTGAAATAGGAGGGTTTTTTGACCTTTGGAATCAAATCCAAAAAGGTGGAATTGATCGAAGTGATTAACTCCCCTCTTAGTCTCGTATCCTCTACTATATTAACCAAGTCCTATCCAAATAAATAAAAAAAAGAGTGAAGAAATTCTACTGTCCAACCATGAGGACCATGGATTTTGTCTCTCACAAAGCCTTTAATAATAGCAAAAAGTTAATATTTTTTCACCTCTTTTTCTAAGTTATGAACAACAACTTCATTTACAAAAGTTGGAAATAACCTGGCAGAGTTGACCCTCTCTTCTAAATTAATCTGGCATGTATCATTGAAGAAAGACTTGAAATACCTGACTGCTTCATCCTTGATGGCTTGTTGACCAGTATGAGTTCCTCCCACTTCATCTTTGATTTCCCAAATAAATTTATTATTCCTTCTATAGATGGAAAAAAGATTAAAGAACTTTGTGTTCTTGTCTCCGCTCTTTATCCAAATTGCCCGGCTCTTTTGATGCCATCTTTCTTCATCCTCCAACAATAATCACTTTCTCTCAGTTTCATGTTTTGACAGCGTAATTTCATCTTCCACCGTTGAGATTCCCATGTTCAATTGTTTGTAACTATAATCAATAGCCTCCTCAATCTTAATCAAATCAGATCGATCCCGCTGGCATTTCTCTTTAGCCCATAATTTGACTCTAGCTTTTAAGAGCGATAATTTACCAACCAAGCATCTCTGAGATCCTGGAATAAAAAGATGCCTCTGATCATTCCAGACCTATCGAACAATCCCCACAAAGGAGTAATTGTTCATCCAATTAGGGTTCAATTTAAAAGGAAAGTCAACAACCGAGTAACCATCCCCAAACTCTAAAAACATAGGCGCATAATCCAACCAGTAAGGATAATCAACCTAGGTTCTAAACCTATGAGTATTTGTTAAAAGATCCTCTACAATATAGATTCGGTCAAGTAATTTTGCAATGCTGTCATCACCAACTCTACCATTTTTCCAAGTAGGCACCTTCTCCACCGGTACAAAGTCAACTAAATAGTTATTTTGAAAAAGTGTTTTGAAATAACATGATAAGGAGTCAAATAAAATTGAAGTTCCCCAAACTTCATCGGGGGAAGTAGTAAAATTTAGATCACCAACCATAATTAAATCTTTGTGTCTTAAAAAACCAGAGCCATCCATTGCTTTCTAGAAAGATTTACGATCCTGACAGGGTCCATAAACATTAAGGAAAGACAACTTCCTGTTATCCAATAGAGACGTTCCTGACAAAAAAATCCCACCAATGCTTAAATAAGGCACCAGATAAAAAAAATCGAGATCCAAAGATACCAAAAGACTGCCTAAAGTCCCCACAACACTAAAAATGCAAACACACTAGTCAGGTTTGATCTTGTTCATGAATGTCCTAGCTTTTTTTGCAGACACCAATGTTTCTTGAAGGAAAATGAGATTTGAAGAATATTTACACACTAGTCTATGAAAGGAGGCCAATTTTAGGGGTCCTCCTACCCCTTTAATATTAAGGGTGAGAGGATCATGGTTTATCCCTGGCCAGGGATTTCATTCCTCTAAGTGCCTTTTGATCGGAAGAAGTAACTGGGAGATTATCTGGTGTGTAGCTACAAGCCCTTGCCTTCTGCCGAGCACTTCTAGTTTTTATAGGTGAGAGTTCAAAACCCAACCCCCATGACCATGCAGGGTCAGCGACAGTGGAAGATCCACTTAGATTTGGTACCTCCATGACACCAAGATCTACCTATCTATACAAAGGGACATTGCCCACAAAATTCATTAAAGGAAGAGGATTAGAGGCCTTAGAAATAGGAGTGATTAAGTCAATTAACATTATGTCCAATATAGAATCACTAACTGTCAACTCGCTATAACCTGGGACTATGATAAAATCATCACCCCTACCCAGTTGACTAGGTAAACTGGTAGTGTCCCCTCATATGGGAAAAAACTCAGCAGGGTTTCTAATACTTTCCCCAACCATGTCAGACAATACAGGTTCAATCAAGGTAGTCTTTTCACTAGCAAGATCCTTCCCGATAGTTTTTTCAGGGAAGAGAATATTATTTAAATGATCTCACTCCTAGGAATATAAAGAGAAATAAAGTTTAGGGAAAAATAATTTCAACTTACCCATGAAAGTAGTGTCTTGAATAGAAGGACTGGCCTCCAAGATGAACCCCGGGTAATCCAATGTATCAGAATCTTCCACCATCTGTGTAACAGTATCCCCAAGCACTTAGTTCGAGGATATATCTTCTTCCAAGGAGCCAATAACATAAGTACAATATCTCCTAATATGACCGGTCTGTCCGCACCTTGTATAGCGGAATGGAATTCCCAAATAATCCAATCACTGGGTAAATAAAAGGCCTTTCCATTCTATCTCTAGAACCTCCTAAAGTCCCACGTGAATGTCCACTTGGAAAAGGATTTTCTCCATCTATTTATCAGTCAACCTTAAAGCAACATCATCAACACTAATAAAATGACCAATGCAGTTCCCGACTGCCTCCGAATCTCTAAGGTTCCACAACTGTAAGGGAAGGTTCGGAAGGAGCACCCATAAGTGTCTGAAACTAAAATTCTCAGTCGTTGGGTTGAAACTAAGCCTCCATCTTATAATCATCAAACACCTACCATCATATCTCCATTAATTATCAATAATTAGTTCAGAATCCTCTGGTTTCCTAAATACAAAACCCATCCAACCATGCCACAAGGAAAGAACATCTGGACAATATCCTAATAAAGGTTCCCATAAGCAGAAAACCCACTCATCAATCAGTTTAGATAAATGAGATCGATATTCCATTCTAAAAACTAAGGTGCATATCGCTAAGTTGCAGGACTCCTCTAGTACGATATCAATCCCCATGACTAGTCTTATTCTCTGCTTTTTCAGTTTCCAGACCTTAACAGGTCACCTGCCACTATAAGTATGGGCTATAGGAGAATATTTTTCTAACTCTTTATCCTTTTCCCTCTGGGATACTCTTGGGACAGACTCTGCCACCCCACTAGGTTCATGCAAGTTATTTTTTGGAGGAAAAACCATAGGACTGTCGCCTACAGGCATTTCAACATGATTTGTGGTGCAAGGAAGTGTAACAGGAATTGTATGTGGTAATGTATAGGCCTCCAGAGGTGTCAAACCCGTATTAAAAATCCTGTTAATATTACAGTCAGAACGATGGAAAGTAACATTTAAATCACTTAATGCATCCACCAAAGCATAAAATCCTATCCTTTCTCAGTGCTGCTCGTTAGCCACATTGAGAAAGGCGCTGACCTCATTTTCCATTATTAAAAGCACCTAGAAATACTAGAAGGCTCCACCTCTAAACCTCATCAAATCGACTTCAATACCGACTTCTAAATTGTCTCGTCACAAGGCTTAAAACCCGGGAAGTGAATAAAAACTAGAAAAGACAAAAAAATTGAGCAAAGTCAGAGATTCGTCGGGATAATCCCGCTAACCAAATCCTATCAAAGACAACTTAAAAAGACGAGAGAAAAGAGGATCCAGAACCTGACTAAAACAACTCAGATCCCAACATCCTAAACCTCCATCAGATGAGGATAGAAGGATTCCCACCAACCACAGCCAGCTGGTAGAAATGAGATACCACCTCCAAAAAAATTGTGCTGGTCACTGAGACTAGTCGAAGGTAAACCCAAGATCCATACCCATCCCTAGGAAAGCACCATGAAACTTGCAACAGGAATCCATAGATCAAGATTCAAAATCGTCCTCCATGAAGTTTTCCTTCTCATTCTTCACCACTTTCCAACCACAACCTAATACATATCAACTCTTTAGGAATGTCATTGCGTGTTGTAACCCTAATAGACATTAAACCTCAATACAAGTGAACATTATCAATTATTATAATGTAACATAACTTAGTTGTGTTAGGTGTCAAATGTTTGAATCACGTGCAACACTTAATAAATGTCGCAACATGGATTAACTCTATGTTATTAGATTTCGATTATGACAATTGATTTAGCCTTATTTTATTCCTTCTCGAAATTTTCTATGAGAATATAAAGGTGGATTGTTAAATTTCCATGTTATGTTGCATTTCAACATTTTGAGAAAATTAATTAAAGAGGTTGATTTCCATAATGTGTTACATTGAGACATTTCAAAAAGTATTACGGTTGATTTCAATTAAATGGCACAATTTGACAAAATATTGAAGTCAACCTTATAATGATGCAATGTGACAAAATATTAAAGTCATCCTCTTCACATCACATTGCAAAACTAAGAGGTTGAATCCTAAATTATGTCACAGTTTGTTGGGGAATAAAATGGAACATGATATGAAACAAATATTTTAGTACTGTAGACAATTGAAGAGGGATTTTTTTTTGAAGAATAGAGGTGGCATATAAAGAAACTGTTACAACACTTAAGAGAAAATTACTGTGATCAGAACATCATAGTACATATTACAGATCTTGATCTGCATGATCTATTGTGCAATATCAATTCACATTTCACGTTATGATAATGACCCAAGGGTTCTTCTTTTATAGTCTCAAGATCTAATCGAATCTCATAGAATCTAAAAGATCTTGTCCACATATAACCGTCGGCGGTTAGAGATCACTCCACAAAATCCACTATGTCAATTCAACTAAATGAGACTTGACATGACCGACTATCCATCAAACTCATAGTCAATTGTAGGGTTGGTTGATCCACCGCCTGAATATATTCGATTGCTAGTGTTAGGTGGCTACAGAGGTAGTGGGGGGCACGAAGGGCCCATAGTGATAATAGTAGAGGCCATTCAATGTAAGGTGGAATAGGTCCACTATAGTATTAAATAAGGCCCACTATGGTAGTTAGATATAATAAATGTAAGAGGAATTCTTAGAAGGTTCCTCTCTAGAAGATTCCTCCTCTAGAATGTTCTTAGGTGGTTGGTAGAACTATATAAATGGGTTCAAGCAATGTAATGATATGTGAAGAGAAGTATTGTATTTGGAGCCATATCTCATTAGTATGTTTCCCCCTCGAAGAGGAAAGTGAACATGAGAGGATCCCTTCCATAATATGATGCATTGTATGGTGTTTCCCTACTCTAAGGGTTTGATAATAATAAAGTGCGGTTCTTCTATATTATTCCATATATATTGTATGGTGATTGTATTCATATATATTTGACACTATTGTGGTATTTTTTATTCATATATTTGGTACTTAACAATTGGTATCAAAGCACTTTCTTCGGCCACAAAAAAGGGACATTTTTTTTTCTATTTTTGCAGAGTTGTTCAGAGAAGAAAAAAGAGGGTCACAACATTCTGGATGACATTTTTGTATATTTTTGTGCAAAATTTGCAAAACCTGGTTGTAAATTTGAGTTCCTCTCATAAAAACACCCAATTTAAAAAAAATAAAAATAAATTCAAAACAGACTCTGGGAAGTAAAGTTATCGACATTTTAAAAACCTATTATTTTCAATGTTTTTCCATGGAGGGCTGCACAATTTTTCTGATTTTTGTAACAGTTGGGGCTGAATTTGACCAAAAATAGTACATATCTGAGTTCCTCTTTCAAAAATAGCCGATTTAAAAAATAAAACATCCAAATCGAGCTCCAGAAGTGAAGATATCGTTGATTTAAAATCAACCATTTTTAGGGTCTTCATGACAACGACATGACTACAAAGCTCATAACTTCTCACAAGGTGCTCATATTTCTACCAGATAAGAGCCATTGGATAGATAATTTTGATATATTTGTTTTGGTATATTATATATGGTATTTCTAATGGATGTGCACTCTAACTTGTGAAAAGTTTACGAAATATTGAATCCCTCCAAACTAATAGGCATGACCATCTACAAGGCATTAAGGATAGTCTACATGACTCCAAGGACATTTGTCACAATATTCAATGGTCCTTGGATCACATACATGAGGGATATCTTATGGCAGACATCAAGGATGAATATAATTAAGAAGTATATGCTTGGTATGATTTTGAGGCCGATTGTGATGATTGGTATATGGATAGTTGTCATTTATGGGATGACAACCACTTCCATCTTCTCTTTGATGATTCTACTCCACCTTCTGTAGAGAACATCAATGTAACAAATCAAGACCAAATTATGATTACCAATGTCCATCTTGCATATTCTACAGTGGTATTATTCCTTCTAGACTCAACTATGACCCTTTCCCACTATGTGGGTGGATATTCTTATTTGGATCCACATGACAGGTGTCAATATTTGGAGCATCATTTTCAATTGGTTATTGGGTTCTGATATCTTCCACTTGGAGTTCACATGAACACTTGGACATGGGACCTTGGTTTATAATGGTGGTTGGACTAATTCGGCATGGTGGCTTTCATTCCTCCATGGGACCCTGATTCTCTACTCTACTTCATCACTATGGTCCACACTTATCCATGGGAACTTGCTATATGTTTGTACATCCTCATAACAAACATTGATGACAATTCTTTCATAAGGGGGATGGAATGTTAGG
>JZKD02S0859965.1:450000-469753 GCA_000966675.3 Picea glauca
AACATTACTAATCTAAATTACAACTAATGGCCTAAAGACGACATAAATAAAATAACATTACTAATCTAATATGCCCCAATTAAGGGGTAATGAGCCAATATTAGGGCTTAACAGCCAAGAAAACTCTGTTTAGAGCCCCAAAACGGCCCTGGAAGTACAAAAAGATGTAATGATATGAAAATTTCCAAAATAAGCCATTTGGAATATGTGGATGACCACAAATAACCACCTGGATGTTTTTTAGGGCTTCAGGATAGCCCCATAAGTGCAGAACCCACAATTACAAAGAAATTTCTCCATTATAGAGAAACATGTTGAACTGAAAACTGTCCAGATGAGCCAGTTGGAATATTAAATGGGTGGGTGGCCACCAATATCCACCTGGATCAATCCTCCCCCCTTAGGAATAAATGGTATCCATTGCGTTGAGTTTTGGGGGAAGAGGGGAAATCATTTTCTGAATCTGAATCTTGGTGAGCCGCGATCCTTATTGGAGAAGTTGCACTGCTTGGTTTGTGGAAGGTTGTCATGAACCTATTGCTAGAGGGGTTGAATATATTCCACCAACCTGTTATCTATGGGCTTGATGGAGCATTGTGTAGGCACCATTGTAGGTGAAGAAACAATATATTCTTTCTCTTCAACAATCTGCTTCTACTGGATAGAAGGTGTTGAGGCTGCGGTGGTTGTAGTGGCCTTTTGTGCATCCTTTAAATAGACTGTGAAGAGGATGAATTTTGCATTATGATATATTACCTTGAGGCACTATTTTGGTGGAATAATAGTCGAAACTACCTTTGGTATCTTGTAGAGCTGACCCCCTAGAGTAATAATGACACTATGAGGTCGAGACTCATAAACAAAATGACATTTCCACATATATGGTTGGCCCAAAACAACATCATAAACACCAATATGGGAAACATCACACACTACCTCATGCTTGAAGGGTTGGATGCCATAGGACAGACAACACTGCTGGTTGACACTAAGACATTGTCCATGGTGAAGCCACCCAATGTTGTAATGTTGTGGGTGTGGTTTTTTCGACAACCCTAACTGTTTGATGACCTCGATTGAGATGAGGTTATTCTGGCTGTCATTATCAACAATGAAATGAAATGAGGTCCCCTTCACCCACATATTTGAATGGAAGAGGCACTCCCCCTCTTCAGGATATACTGGTTCTTCTCGTTGAATTGTTTTGGTTGTGACAATAAAAGTGGGGTCAGTGTTGATGATCTATCTATTTTCAACATTTTCTAGATCAGATTTCAAATCAGGGTTCAACTCCTTGTCTTTGACCTCATCCACCAATGATTGTTTTGAGAGAAATTCATCGGTGTTGTGACAGAGGATTTTGTGGAAGTCACACCACTTCCCAGTGTCATTATTCATTTTTCCTTTACCATTATTGTCCTATGTCTTGGAATAGTTTTCTAGAGGCTTTTGGTTAGGGTCGTCTTTTCCATGCTTTGGTTATTGCGGATTTGCGGACCCAAATTGTCATTTGTTCTGGTGCCTAAATTTCTGCTCGATTTTGACAACATATCAATAGGAAGCTCCCAATGATGAGATGTTTAGGAAATCCATTTTGGTTTGGATGTACCTATGCATATCCCCACAGTATTTCACAACTAGATGTTGCTTAGAGTCTTTGATACCCATCTTGGTGCGCAAGGTATGGAAAATATTTCTGAAATCCAACACTGTTTGTCTCTTCTCTTGTCGTCATGTGGTCCATCTCATGTATTGGTATTCATATTTATCAATAGTATAGTATTGTTCTTTGACCACATCTACAAAAAAATCCCAAGTGGGCTTCACCCCTTATATTCCATATTCCTCTATGGAACTTTTCTCCCAGTAAGTTTCCCACCAATGTTTGACATGGGGGAGATCCTTGAGGAGTGCGAAGGTGATATTTTCCCTGTCGAAATTTTTTTGAATAGAGAAAAAACCTTCTAACAGATTTAACCCATTTTCTAGGGCATTCACATCTATCTGATCTTCAAATATGGGAATATCAAAATTAAATTGTACCTTGAAGGGAGAGGTTCCTCCAAAATGGTCACTTGATTAAGATGTGTGTGTTGCTATCAGAAGGCGTTGAAGGATGTGTGAAAAATTCTCCATCATTTCATCTCTCTGTCATGTGAGAGCTTTCTCAAGCAAAATGTTAATAGAATATTTTTCTCTGTCGTTTTTATTTTCTACCACCATAGAGGGTTTCATGGGCGTGCATGTAATATCTATAGGCGAAACCCAATTGTAAATGTAAATAAAAATGTATGTAAGTTGGTGAGTTGTTTGATATCATTTTTTGTATGCTCCTTCCATGATATAGTGTGCACATGTACTGCACAGTAAAATGATGAAGTGTGCACATTCCAGGATACCACGTGCAATAAACTTAAGTGCGAGTGGTTTTGATGCTATGGAGCCTTTGTATATATACTGTGTTTTATAGGCTGGTGAGCCAGTTTATTATAAGACAAAAGGATTATGTGATAATTAGGCCAGAGATCCTAGATGTTAAAGGCCAGTGGGCCTATTTTTGTATATTTCTCATCATTAATATAAAATACATCATTGTGTGCAGACCGACCACTATAGAAGAGTATGGGGGACTAAACTCCACTAGTTAGGGAAAGGGGGGGTTAAAACTTAAGAAAAAGGGCTAATCTAGGGAGCTTAAGACAAAAAGGAATATTATATTAATATTCCTTAAATCATAAAGTATGGAAAATTATTTTATCCTAAGTTCTAAGGATGGGGACAAGTGGGCCAAAGTATCTCCCAACATGACAAGTCTTAAGTTGGGAACATGCATACATATAGTTTTGACTTAGTTCATTTCCCCATCATTTAGTCATCCATTCAATGATTCCAGGATCATTCACTCACTCACTCAGTTGTCCTTTGTACCTTCCTCTCACTGTACCTGAACCTGTATCCATACCCATACATGTTTGTGTACCTGGTTATCTTGGGAGTTGGACTTAAGAAGCGGGTTGTCAGGCCCGTGGGACATTGAAGAGGCAGGTTGTTAGGCCCATGAGAAATATCTCCAGGTGAGAGAATTGTTGGGAATTGATTTTTGAAGGTGCTAAACTACAGTTACAGGGATCTAAGACTTCCTTTCCATCCTATTTCTGAAGCATGAAAAGGAAATGGGGTAGTCGAGGGACTATTGAGTAGAGAAGGGGCACACTTCCTAGGTTGGGAAATACATGTGGGGAATGAGGGACTGTAGGCTATTAGTTTGAGTTGGCACATGTGACGAAGTCTTTCTTGTTGTCTATGATACATCGTCCTGGTTAGGAATCCCTTTACTCGGGTGGAGTTTAGTCCCAGCTTGGGGTGAACCACTGCTGAGAGTGATGAGCAGTGTGGTCTAAGGCTGGGAGGTTCGTGGAAGGTCTGCACGTGGTTGGTGATATTCTTACCAAGATAAGTGTCAATTGTGTGTTAATTTATATGTTGCATTATTATTTATGTGTTATATTTATGGGCATTTCATGTCTATGTTGTTGGATTACTGAGAGGAGGGGTGAATCAGTAATAGCGTAATTATAATCCTTTTTCTTCAAATGTTATATCAATGTAGAATTATTATCCAATAATTAGAATTAAGAAATAAACAATCACACATATACACAATACACCAGTGTTTTACATGGAAATCCAAATCGGGATAAAACCACATAATGCTTTTTATTATATGTCTTGAAGAATTACATTCATTGGAAGCACCAACTTCCTTTGTTTTCCAGCTGTAACTGGAAGGAGGCTCCAACCCCTGAGTTTCTCAGACTACAACCTGAGGGAAGCTCCAACTCCCCAATTCTCTGGCTACAACCAAAAGGAGTCTACAACCCCCAATGTTCTCCGGCTACAGTTGGAATGTGGCTACAACCACCTGTCCTTGCCCTATACTGCCACTCTGAAGTAGAAGTAGAATGATGGAACCACTGTCACACTATCACTGTGAGATATACCACTGTAAACCTGTACCAATAAATCTGAACCATGCTTCAACCATGCATCAACCTGTACCATAAACAAGTGCATCAACCATGCACCAACCTGTAATCAACCTGTACCATAAACAAGTGCATCAACCATGCACCAACCTGTACTATAAAAAAGTGCATCCAACCATGTACAAAGTATGTATCAGTCATGTGTCAACTACTCATCAACTATGACTCATCAATATGTACCAAAATCATCAACTATACATCTCATGTATGTGCACCAACTCATCAACTACTTGTCTCAACCATGTACTCAACATGTACCACAACCAAAAGACCTCATCAATTTCATCATCCAAATCTGATTTGTAGCTCTGTAATATACCTGGTGTGTATGATCACATTCCTACAAACCTTCCTTAACTTTAAAAACAAGAGACTAGCATTTTCATCAAACTTTTCTTTAGTCTCGCCTGCCTAGTTTTGGATTAGTCAACAACCCTAACTTGAAGTAATCATAACTTTGAACCTGTAATGTATAAAGATCTAAAAAAGATACAAAATGTTATTCAGTGTGTTTTATGCAATTCCTCCAAGTGTCACTACTTGGTACCTCTCAAAAAAGGAGTTATAGAAAAAAGGACATACCTTACTGAATTTTGGCTTATTCTAGAGAGCGACCTTGTAGAGCCTTCCCTGCAAAAAATATTTGATGAATTGATCTAAAAACATTGCACAGAATACTAAATACTACAAAATAACCAACACATTTGGTCTCACTGAATTTGGATCTGTTATGAAGAAGTTATGACATTTTTACCCGAAACACCTGATTTTGACTAGTTTCAGGACTGGCCACAAACCCTATTTTCCACAGAGTGTAACTCAAAAAATACAACGACCCACAAGATGAATTTTTTACCACAGATACTTGGATATGTTTTCTCACTTTCATAGAAATTTCAGGATCTGAATCATTATAGAAAAAAAGTTATAACGAAAATGGTGAGATGACCTGTAAATAACATACCTTAGAAAGAACCGCCAAAAGAATTTATCCTTCCTTGCATTTCGGCCTTCTTTTCTTCACTTTCCTCAGAATTTCGGCTTAGATATCATTTGTTTACCTCAAAAACCTATATATATTCAATATTCCATAGTGTGATTTAAGTGAGAGAGCCTTTCCTCTTATTTATACTCTCCAAGTAGTTTCCTTAAAAACATCTTCTAGGTCACTTGGCCCACTTTCCTTATTTTAGGGTTGGGTCCACTACTAATTTCTCCATTAAATTTATTATTGAAATAATTTATTTTGTATTCACTTTGAAATATAATACACTCATAAGTTCACTTTATTATTTACCTT
This sequence comes from Picea glauca, assembly GCA_000966675.3. NCBI lineage: Eukaryota > Viridiplantae > Streptophyta > Pinopsida > Pinales > Pinaceae > Picea > Picea glauca. The sequence continues at coordinate 455,347 of JZKD02S0859965.1, forward strand.
TTAAAATCTCTTAAACCACTTTGACTACTTTGACCTTTTGGGGCTTCTAGATGACATATGAAGGTCCTCCAACCTCGTAAGGCCATAACTCTCAAACCGTGAGGAGTTATGTGACATTCTACATACCACCAGAAATGGAATGACATGTACTATTCATATAAAATAGTATTATCTGAAAATATATCATAACTCATATCGTTACCCATCAAACAAACTTGGGTCCATTACACAAACCTGGGGTCTCCAACTTCTCATGGCCATAACTCTCTAACCATGAGGAATTATGTGGCATTCCACAAACCATCGGAAATGACATGACAAGCACTATCCATCTAGGATATTTTCCCTGATAAGTTCACTTTCCTTCATCTCATTATTCCACAATTAAGCATGGGTTCTCTTACTCCACAAAGCGTCTTCCCGTGAGGGATTTCACCATAAGGGGACAACTTTGGAGTTCATCCATATTTACTTCTTATCAACCATGACAAAACAATAATGAGTCATATTTACATCAGACAATATTGGGTCCATTACCCAAACCTTTGTGCTATGGGGCTTTCTTCAAGGGTTGACATCAATGACAATCAAACTTAATCAACATATGCTGCATGTATATGCTTACTGTCATTTCCGTATGAATCTATGCATTTACAGTATGTATTTATGTGTTTAAGTTTTTTATATAAAGTTCCATAAGAGTCTCTGTGTGTACATTTTTTTAATTGCATTACAGCTCGAAAAATTTATGTGGCATAGCCCAGTTGGATGCTGGGGATGTTAGAATGTGGTGTCAGAGCATCAAAGTGTTTTCTAGAGTAGCATGGCCCGACCTAGGTGGCCGAGGATGTTACAATATGGTATTAGAGCTTCAATTTTCAACACATAGCTTGGATGGGCCGAATAAGTTGAGTTGAAGAGAAATTTCATAGAGGATTGATTTCGAAGTGGTCAAATTTCAAGTTAGAGAGCGTCCATGGTAAAAATTAGAAGCAATTGCATGGAATTGGGAAAAGCCCCAATTTCTGTTGTTAAATTCATGAGAAAATTGAGAAATTTGGCCAAGTGGTGAGATATTCTTGATTTAATATCTGTTCTAGCAAATTTAGACCTGGAATTGGTTGAATTTGAAGTTACAGTGAAGCCATGACAGATGGAGTGAGATTAGTTGATTAAAATTATCAATTCGTGAATTGAGTTTGGGAAAAATTTGTTCAAGAAATGTCAAACCATGACGATTTGTTGTTGCAAAGTTTGAACTGGTGTTATCGGGGTAAAATTGAACAAATTTCATAGTTGCAAAATGTGTACGGTAAAAATGGGGAAAAAGTTAGGAAAAAGACCCAATTTCTGTAGCAGAATTCACAAGGAATTGATGCACATAAAAATGAATGTGTTCAGGTGGAGGCACTAAAAATGCATGATGCATAGTGAAAAGCTTGTGATATGTGGAAAAATATTGGCATGTTGGTGCACACACTAAAACTTGGCGCTGCGCAAAAAAATATTGGTGTGCGGGCACGCATGCTAAAATCTGGCATTGCACGAAAGAATATTGGAGTGCCAGTGCGCATGCTAAAATTTGGCTCCACGTGGAAAAATATTGGCGTGCAGGTTCACGGGCTAAAATTTCGCGCTGTGCGGAAAAATATTGGCGTGTGAGTGTGCGCGCTAAAATTGGTCACTGCACGGAAAAATATTGGTGTACGGGTGCACATGCTAAAATTTGGCGTTGCGCAGAAAAATATTGGCATGCGGATGTGCGCGCTAAAATTGGGTGCTGTGCGGAAAAATAATGGTGTGTGGGTGCGCGTGCTAAAATTTGGCGCTACACGGAAAAATATTGGCACGCGGGTGCCCACACTAAATTTAGCATTGCACGGTGCAGATTGAGTGGCACATGCATAATACTGGCATGTGGTGTGCATACACATAATAAGGTGCGCACAGTGTGCACATGCATAATATTGGCACGCGTGGTGTGCGTAGTATTGGTAGAGCACAGAGGAATTTTTTCGGTGTGCACATAATGTGGGTATATGTTTTCATGCGACCGTTTAGTTAATGGTGCACGTAGAGTATTAGTGCGCAGTGGGGGTGTACTAAAATTTGGCATGGTGCAACATGTAGAGTGAAATGTGTGAAAAATATTTGCGCGCAATATGTATTTGTGCAAGAACCAAATTTGTGCGTGGTAGATATTGGCACGCGACACAAAAGTAGTGTGCACCAGTTATTGGTGTGACATAGAAGTGATTCACATTGATTAAAGGTGCAAGGAGCATGCACTACCTTATGGTATTGTTAAGCATGCTAAATATGGCTGTACAGGTTTAAATTTGTGTGCATGAAGTCATTTGGATGGTCTACAACAACAGAAACCCCGTGAATTTCTGCGACATTTTATACTATTTGAAGGTCATATTTTTGCAACGCGTTTTTGAGGCCCTTAACAACATTTTTAGCTACTCAAAAACCACGAGAACATAATATACCTTCATACACGATGTCTCAGCATCTCAAATAAAATATCTTGGAGAGAGATTTCTAATGGAGTAAACCATTCATCAAACATAGATTTTATGAGAAAGTTATAGGACAAACAGTGGAGGGTAAATTTTAAGACCCAACTAACTTCGAAGAGCCATAATGTTCTTCTCTGGAATCAGATTGAGGCGCAGGAGTAGTAAATGGAAAGATATTGAACTATAGTATACAGTACTAGATATGAATTAAATTTTTGGGCATGTTAAAAATGTTTAAGATGGAAAAGAAGGTACCTGTAGCATTCCAAACCAAAAACATGAATTGGCCTAGAACTTCAGCAGGATGTAACTAATAGTCCAGAACCTAGAAAGAGGTGAAACTTGGAAAAATTGTCCAAAATATGTATATGAAGAAACCAAATTGATATCATATGGAAAATCCAATGGAGTAGGTGCAAAAATGCATAGTTACAGCGCAGAGTTGCGCCAAGTTGAAGTGTGAATAGAAAAATTAATGGACAATTTTCAAATAACCATAACTTTCTTCTCAAGACTCATAATTGAGCATGTGAGAAAGCATTGGAAAGGTGTTGGACAGTAGAATATAAATATTCACCCAAAAATTTGATCTGGGCATTCAATTTTCTAGGAAACCAGAAGAAATAATTCTGATATATTATTGAACCAGAATGGTTCATATTTTTCATGAAATTGTTGAGTTAGTTAAACTGGCAAAGTTTTGTTGGCTGCACATTTTGCAAAGTTAACAACAAATAGATCATATCAGGATCAACATAGACTCCAAATGAATGGAATATGCACAGGGGACTTACAACCAGGAAGATGAGATCAGAGGGATGGATTTCCATTTGGGCATTGAAGGAATAAACTCCAATGGACATGGAGAAGGAAGGGATGAAAACATAAATATGGTAGAGACCATTAAAAATTTGCAGAAGGATGTCCAAAGACATAAATCTGATAATGAAAGGCTTATGAGAGCCAAGGAGGAGAAAGAGGACTTCAACATGAAGTTAATGTAGATCTTGAACAAAATAGAAAATAAATTGGATAAGGAGAGTCGCTCAAGCAAATCTGGAAGTCACAGGTCTCCTGATGAGAAAAGAAGAACAAGAAGTGTTAGCAGACATCACCATCCCTGCCTGAGGCATTCCAATAAGAGGTAACACAACAGATCAAGTATGTCCCCTACATGAAGCATAAGAGGTCTAAGGTGGATTAACTACGAGGAGAAATGAAAAAAATCAAACCTCCTACATTTGATGGTGAGCACAAGAAGAATTAAGATGTAGAGACATGGCTACTAAGCATGAGAAAATATTTTCAATTGCATAATTATTCATCTCATGCAGAAGGAAGAATTTCCATCTATAAACTCAAGGGAAATGCATCCATGTGGTGGGATCAGCTTGTGCAGGTGCAACACATTAAAGAGAAAAGTGTTACTTGGAGGGAATTCAAGAAGTATTTTGAGAAGAAATACTTGACTAAGAGATACTATGAAAAGAAAATGAAAGAGTTCTTTGAACTCAAGATTGGGAGTATGACCATAGATGAATATGAAAGAAGGTTTTTAGAACTGCTGAAGTATGTTTCTTTCATCAAGGATGAGATAGTTAAGAGTCAGAGGTATTTGAGTAGATTTACATCATTCATCATTGACAAAATACAATATGATGATACCAAAACATTGGAGGAGACTCTAAGGCGAGATAAATGCCTATATGATTAGCAAAAAGCAAGGACAACTTTCCAAAAAGATTAGGAAGACAAAAATAAATTAAAGATAGATCAGAGAAAGAAGGGAACTAAGCCACCATTCTTCAGAAATAATCCTCCGGGACAACCAACCTCTAGAGAATCGAGAACGATTGAGACAAGGGGTCAAAGGCCAAGGCAACCACCTATTCAATGTTGAAGTTGCAAAGGTGATCATATTTTCAAAGATTGTCCTCACAGAGGTGAAAACATGAGGAATGTTCACAATGTACATCAAGCTGAAATAGTGGAGGACTTGGGCAGAAATGTACCAAGGATCTATGCAGCACTGGACAAAAAGCAATATGAGTATCAATCACATATTATAGAAGTGGAAGGTATGATCGACAACCAAACCATTTCCATTTTAATTAATTCAGGAGCTAGTCATAGTTATATAGATCCTAATATGGTGGAAAGTTTTCATTTGGCAATAAGAAAGCATGGAAAATATTGTTTGGTGCAACTGGCTACCAGAGCCAAGAGAAAAGTTCATGAAATGGTTAAGACATGTCTTATGGACATGAATGGACTGAACACTAGGGAAAATTTGAACATCTATCCTTGAGGTTCCTATGACTGTCTAATTGGGATGGATTGGTTGGACCATCATCATGCTATCCTAGACTGTCATAACAAGGAATTTAATTTCTTGGATGAGGAAGAGAACCTAATGAAATTTCATGTAACTCCTAGGGTAGTAACCATGAGAGAAAATTCAGCATTGCAGCTGAAGAAATGTTACAAAAAAGGGTGTCAAATATTTGCAACACATATGGAAGAGACACGTAAATAAAAGGTGTCAAATATTGAAGATTATGTCATCCTAAAAGAGTTTGAAGATGTGTTTAAGGAAATACCAAGATTACCCCCTAAAAGAGACATTGATTTCTCCATAGATTCGATGCCTGGAGCAACTCCAGTATCCAAGACTCCATACAGGATGAGTACACCAAAATTGAAGGAATTGAAAATGAAACTTGAAGAGTTGTTGAAGAAGGGGTATATACGACCAAGTGTGTCACCTTGGCGTGCCCCAGTTTTATTTTTGAATAAAAAATATGGGAAATTGAGAATTTTCATTCACTCTAGGCAGTTGAACAAGGTAACTGTGGAGAATAAGTATCCTTTGCCAAGGATTGATGACCTCTTTGATCAGCTGAAAGATGAAAAACTATTCTCCAAGATTGATATTAGGTCTAGTTATCATCAAGTAATAATTAAAGAAGAAGACATCAACAAGACTTCTTTCAGAACAAGGTATGGTCATTATGAATTCACAGTGGTGCACTTTGGATTATCAAATGCACTAGTTATCTTCATGTGTTTAATGAATGGTATTTTCAAAGAATACTTGGATAAGTTTTTCAATGTATTTCTAGATGACATTATTATATATTCTAAGTCAGAGGAAGAGCATGAACAACACTTGAGGATGGTATTACACGTATTAAGGGAGCATCAATTGTATGCCAAATTGAGCAAGTGTTCATTTTATCAAAAGCAAATTCATTATTTGAGACATATCATTTCAGAAGATCGGATAGCAGTGGATCCTGAGAAGATAGAAGCCATTAGAGGATGGCCAATGACAAAGAATGTGACAGAGGTCAGATCATTCATGGGCATTGCAGGTTACTATAGGATATTTATTGAAGGATTCTCAAAGATTGCACACCCAATCACTTCCTTGCAAAAGAAAGGTGTGAAGTTTCAATGGACATTGGATTTTGAAAAGAGTTTCCAACACTTGAAACAATTATTAACAAGTGCTCCAATACTAAGGATTGCAGACCCAAATGAAGAATTCATTGTATGCAAAGATGCATGTAAAGAAGGACTTGGTGGAGTCCTCAATCAAAATGGGTTTGTTATATGTTATGAATCAAGGAAGTTGAAGGAGCATGAAAAGCACTATGCAACTCATGATTTGGAGTTGGCAGCCATAGTGCAGGCCTTGAGGAAATGGAGACACTACCTCATGGGGAAAAGGTTTGAGCTGAGGACAAACCATAACAGTCTGAAATATTTATTTGATCAACCAACTCTAAATGTCAGGCAAAGCAAATGGTTAGAATTTCTTAGTGAATATGACTTTGATATAAAACATATCAAAGGGAAAGAGAAAAAAGTGGTTGTTGCACTCAACAGAAGAGTGCATGCGTTGCATGCTACAACCATTAGCATGTACCAGTCATATTTGAAACAAAAATTTTTGGAGTCTGCAAAATCATATTTGCAATACAAGGAATTAATGGCAAAATTACAACAAGGTAATTTGTAGCAGAAAATTGAAGAATATAAGTTAGATAATGATGAAATTATCATGTATAGGGGCATAATTTATGTACCAAATTCCCATGAATTGAAAAATCTGATATTGAGAGAAATGCATAATGTGCCTTATGATGGGAACCCAGGTTATTAGAAAACTATTGCAACTGTCAAGAGCCAATATTATTGGCCAGGAATGAAGAAATAAGTTGTTGATTTTATTGTGAATTGTTTGGAATGTCAAAAGGTAAAGGATGAAAATAGACACCCAACTAGGTTTCTACAACCATTACCCATTCCTGAGTGGAAATGGGAAGTTGTAAAAATGGATTTCATCACCAAACATCCCAGAACAAACAAGCAACATGATTCTATCATGGTAGTGGTGGATATGCTTAATAAATCTTCCCATTTTATTCCAATAAAGATCACTCAAAAGGAAACCAACATTGTTGATATTTATATGAGATAAATTGCTCGATTACATTGTATACCCAAGACAATTGTGTTTGATAGAGATCCAAAATTTACATCGAATTTTTGGAAAGGATTATTTAATGGATTTGGAACAAATTGGAATTTTAGCACATCTTACCATCGAGAATCACATGGACAAACATAGAGGGTGAATCAAGTGATTGAGGATATGTTGAGGATGTATGTGATGGATAAACCATCAAAATGGGGAGACTACCTACACTTGGTAGAGTTTTCTTATAACAATGGGTACCAAACATATCTAAAGATGATCCCATTTGAGGCACTTTATGGAAGAAAGTGAAACACACCAGTAAGTTGGGATACCCTAGCAGATAGAGCAGTGGTTGGGCCAAATTTACTCAGGGAAATGGAGGAAAAAATGTTGAATTTTTTTTTAAAGGATGCCCAAGACATGCAGTATGTTGATAAGGGAATATATCACAGGGAATTTAAAGTTGGGGACCATATATTATTGAAAGTTAAATCCAACAGAAGTTCCTTGAAGTTGGGAAATTGTTCAAAGTTGGAAGCTCGCTATTGTGGGCCATTTGAAATCCTAGAGAGGATTGGTCCAATAGCTTTTATGATTGCATTGCTTGCATCTATTTCTATTCATAATGTATTCCATGTATCACTGCTCAAGAAATATATACCTGATGCTAATCATGTTATTGATTGGAATGTGATTCAGGTGGAGCAAGAAGGCACTTTCCAAGTGCATTCGGTACACATTCTGAACCAGAAAATCAAACAGCTCCAAAATCGATCCATAGGGTTGGTAAAGGTCCAATGGACCTGGTATGGTCCTGAGGATGCTACTTGGGAGCATGATGATGCAACGCGGGAAGAATGACCACATATTTTTGAGGATTTTTGAAAATTTTGTTGTATATGTGTACATAATGCAATGAGGACAATGCATAAATAAGGGGAGGGGAATGTAATATCCCTAGGACGAACCCAATTGTAAATGTAAATACAAATGTATGTAATATGGTGATCTATTTGATATAATGTTTTGTATTCACCTTCCATGGTATAGTGCGCACATGTATTGCACAATAAAATGATGAAGTGTGCACATTCCAGGATACCTCACATCAAACTTAAGTGTGAGTGATTTTGAGGCCAGGGAGCCTTTGTGTATATGCTGTGTTTTAGAGGTTGGTGGGCTAGTTTATTATAATCCAAAAGACTTACGTGATGATTAGGGCAGAGAGCCTAGATGTTAAAGGCCTATGAGCTTATTTTTGTATATGTCTCATCATTAATATAAAATACATCACTGCACACCGACCAAACACAATAAAAAGTGTATGGGGGACTAAACTCCACTAGTTAGGGAAAGGGGGGGATAAAAGTTAAGAAAAATGGCTAATCTAGGGAGATTAATCCAAAAAGGAATATTATATTAATATTCCCTAAATCATAAAGTATGGAAAATTATTTTATCCTAAGTTATAAAGATGTAGAAAATTGGGCCAAAGTAGCTCCCAACATGACAAGTGTCAAGTTGGGAACATGCATACATATAGTTTGGACTTAGCTCATTTTCCCATCATTTAGTCATCCATTCAATGATTTCAGGATCATTCACTCACTCAGTCTATTTTCCTCTGTACCTTCCTTTCAATGTACATGAACTTGTATCCATACCCATAATTGTTTGTGTACCTGGTTAGCTTGGGATCTGGACTGAAGAAGCGGGTTGTCATGCCTGTGGGATATTGAAGAGGCGGGTTGGCAGGCCTGTGAGAAATCTCTCCAGGTGAGATAATTTCTAAGAATTGATTTTCAAAGGTCCTAAGCTGCAACTACATGGCTCTGAAGCTTCCTATCCGACCTATTGTTGAAGCCTAGAAAGGAAGTGGGGCAGCCAAGGGACTGTTGAGCAGAGAAGGGACACACTTCTTGGGGTGGGACAAACATGTGGGGAATGAGGGATTGTAGGCTGTTAGTTTGAGTTGGCACCTGTGACGAAGTATTTCCTGTTGTATATAATAAATTGTCCTAGTTAGGAATCCCTTTACTCGAGTAGAGTTTAGTCCTAGCTCGGGGGTGATCCACTGCTGAGAGTGATGAGTAGTGTGGTCTAAGGCTAGGAGGTTTGTGGAAGGTCTGCACATAGTTGGTGATATTCTTACCAAGATAAGTGTTAATTGTGTGTTAATTTATATGTTGCATTATTATTTATGTGTTATATTTATGGGCATTTCATGTCTATGATGCATGTATATGCTTACTGTCATTTTTGTATGAATATATGAATTTACAATATGTATTTATCTGTTCAAGTTTTATATATAAAGTTCTGCAAGATTATCTGCGTGTATATGTTTTTAATTGCATTACATCTCGAAACGTTTATGTGGAATAGCCCAGTTGGATGTTGGGGATCTTACAATGTGGTGTCAGAGCATAAAAGTGTTTTTTGGAGTAGCATGGCTCGACCTGGATGGCAGGGGATGTTACAGTGTGAGATACATTTTCCTCAAGAGAGACAAGCTTGAGACCCAACTTGCTATACTCGGACCTCATTGGGGACATGCACTGAAAAATGATCAAGAGCAACTTTCTCTGATACCACTGATCCGAATTATTTTTGGAACGAAATGAAAGTAGATATATTACAATGAAATACTCGTATAAATTTCCAGAAACAAAAAGATACAAAAATACATGATTTCTATTAATGAAAGAAATGTACAGAGACTTTAAAAGTATAGAGTCCAAGACTTGCTAGAATGGTGGCAACTTTATCTATGATAAGATATGTGACGACTATGCTCATTCACAAGAAGATGATTACAATGAGGCTCTGAAGGCATTTTTATGATAAACTTGAATTCCAAAACCCTAGACATCCAAAAACATAACCCTAGGATATGAAGCGCCAAAAGTCATGTGGGCCCTATTGGGGTAAGTTAGTACTTTAACTTCTTGAGGTCGTAACTTTTGTATACGATCTCTTTTTTAGGTGTTTGATATCCCACTGGAAAGGTATTTTCAAGAAATACACATTATGTTATCAAAATTTGACTCTGTCTACAACTTGACTATGGAAAGACAATAAAACTCTGTTTAGAGCCCCAAAACATCCATGGAAGTACAAAAAGATGTACTGATATAAAAAATTCCAAAATAAGCTAGTTGGAACAGGTGGGAAGCCACCAATATCCACTTGGATGTTGTGTATGGATTAATGAATAACTCGTAAGTGCATAACCCACAATTACAAATAAATGTCCCCATTATAGAGAAACATGTTGAAATGAAAACCATCTAGATGAGCTAGTTGGAATATCGAACAGGTGGGTGGCCACCAATATCCACCTAGATCATCAGATGTTTGAGTCGTTCATGCCACATTTGACTTCTCTCATCAGTGTGAGAAATAAGTGTATTCATTTCAGATTCAGGTTGATTCCATCCATAGAACTAGTATAAGTTATATGTCAGGTCCAGAATCTCGTCAGTGACAATCGACTTCCCTTTCTTCAAATCCCGAACATAGAACTGATCTGGCCAAAATTCCACAATCTTACCAGTTTGAGTCAACTAAGAAATAGAAAATAGATTGGTGCTAAGATTTGGCACATGATAGATGTTGAAAATTTTAGCATGTTGACAAACTACATCACCCTGATTAGCAACATCCAAATACAAATCATCAACAACACAGATTATACTTTCTTTGGATTTATTCAGTCTCATGAATAAAGTGGAATCTTTCACAATATGATGAGTGCACCCAAATTCGAAAACCAATTCATTCTTCATAGTATGAGACATTAATTCCTAAGAATTTTCGACTTGGAAGGTGAAATTATCTATGAGTCAATGAATAGTTGACATGTCTCCTTCAAGTCTCTTAACCTTATCCTCTTAATCATCTCGCTTCTTGAAGCATTTCTTCTCGACATGTCTAGTCTTTCCACAATAATGACATATATTCTTCTTTTGACTTTGTTGTATTTATCTCTAGGGTCCCTAATTAGTATATGTTGGTTTCTGTATAGAGGCATCAATCTACACTCTATTCCTGGAATCCATATTTCCCTTACCCTTGAGCAAGTGGGCCTAGTGTTTACCACCAATCTTGCCTTATTCAAGAAATATATGCTAATCAGTAATCAAAAGTTCACAAAAAATGTTAAAGGAGTAGTCCTTACCATCTTTTTTGTGTGCATGCTAGTTGGTGCAGAAGGTCGATACAACACATCAAATTGTGTTCTGAAATTTATCAAGACCAAATCAATGATTTTTCCATCCTTCTTCTTGTATTTCTCTCCACATTCACTCAAATTCAACTTGAGTTACTTAACACACACCAAACAGTCCTCCATTCTCTCAAAGGAATGAGGATCGAGATAAATCAATTCTTTCTCCAACTGCATGACATGGATTTCGTCGAATCGATTGAATATGACCTTCAACTTCTTCCAAAATAGATGTGAACAATCAAGTCCATTGAGATGAAATCTTATTTCCCATGAGATGTAAGTCATGATGACCCATACAACCTCATCCTTCTTTCCATCAATAACAAATTTTGTTGAAGCATCTGTTGGATGTGGGATCGCCACCTTGGTATACTTCCATGGTCCCTTACGTTTCAACAGAGTTTCCATATCTGGAGCTCATACTTCATAATTTGATTTGTTTAGAATAATAAGATTGATCTTCGAAGCCATCTTTGATAGGAAGATTGGTCTTGTTTCAATAAGTTCCATTCAATAAACCATCGACCCATAGTCAATCACACGACAAATCCAACTCAATAAGGGTTGTAGATAATAGGTCGAGGTTTAAACCATCGAATTTGATACCATGTTGGGGAACAAAATGGAATCTGAAATGAAACAAAGAACACAATACTACAAAAAATTGAAGAGGGACAAAATTTTTGAAGAACAGAAGTGGTGTCTAAAGATGGTTACAACACTTAAGCACATAATACTGTAATACTTAAGACTATGAGTCCCTTCTTCCTCCAAGGGAAGGCTCTTGGACCCTCACTAGCTAGCTCTTCTTACAACAAAGAAAATGGAAAATGGTGATGAAAGAACTCTTTACAAATCCACTCAATGGTGAGGTGGATTGTCAAATGTAATGGTGCCAATATGCTTGTGTCAAGGACAGAGTCCTCAAAACAATATAGGCAACATAACATTACTTTGAATTCCTTGAGAAAATGAGGTGCATTTATGGATTTTTATAGAATTTCTTTGGGTTATTGTTTAATTGCTTTGTAGTGTGAAAAGAGGCCATTTAGGGCATTATTAGGTCTTTGAGCAGCCCACCAGTCGGATCTAGCCCAGATTTGAGGGTCAAATCGGCTTGGGAGCTAAACCATAAGTGGTTGGGAGGCCGACCACTTCCATACATGTGCCGTTTAGTAGGTGCCTGGATTTTTGTGCTAACAGTCACGCATCGTGTGCCTGCGCGTGATTTCTACGTTCCTGTTCCACACATGCACGCACGTGCCCAATGTCTGCAAAGAGCTCTTCACTTTTTCACTACTTTGTATAATTTTTTTACCTTTTCGAATGTTGTGGTATTAATTCAGGTTCATGAATGACTTCATCACTATTTGACGATGCTGAGTTATTGTAACCATGTGCGGATGAAATTTCAGTGATAACAGATGCCCCCTGATGGATGAGGTTAGGAGCATACGTATAGCCGAAATCCATCAATGTTTCTTCTACTGAGAATGGTGTTGTAAGAGAGAGTAATAGTGTGATTGTCCATAGCGATCTGTTGGAGGGAAAAAAGAACCGGTAGAACCCGACCTTCCATGAGGTGTGTAAAATATAAAACTGTGTACAAACGAGGCGGGCATGCCCCATGCTCGTGTCATGTAACTCTGAAAAAGATGACTGAAGTGTTGGTGTAGACAACTGTAGTGCCCTCGGGGGTGGTTGTGATAAAGGCAAAAGACAATTCTGCAAATGAACATATTCTGAATAGTTGGTAGTGATCGCGGTAATAAGTAGCAACGATTATGTGGGCATTGATAGCCCAACCAAGTTCAAAGGTCTTCAGCAAATGAAAGAAATATCTGCAATAGTCGCAAAGTAAGACCCACCATAACATGAGAAAGTGTTGGGGTCGAATGTTATGGGGGTCAACGATAGCAGGGAGAAATGGTGTTTCACCCTGTGCCGTCTGAGATCTCTCATTGAGTGGAGAATGAGAATCAAGATACTGTCGCTCTTCTGGAAAATTGCGCTGATGTCGACAAAAGGGGAATGCGACTCCCAGAAGAAAAGGGCTTCGTGAAATCTATGGAGGTGAGGAAGTGGCAGAGGTACATGGACAAAGTCAAGATGTGGGAAGACTCAAGACTTCACTTGGTTGGAAGATGTATGAGATAAAAAGTGGCTGCAACCGTTCAACGAGGTCGAGTGTCAGGGGGATGACAAGACCAGTGATAAGTTGTGCCAGAGGCAGGACAAGGTGAAGAAATTCAGAGGGTAGAGGTAAATGACCTGTGGGGTACTCTGAAGATATGGACAATGTCGGGCAAGGGAAGATGATAAGTAGTGCTCCAACCAAGTGTGACATGGGTTGCGGTTGGCCAAAAAGAGGGAAGCAGGTCACCAAAGGTGACGACAAAAAAAGGGTAATGTAATGACTAAAAAATAAAGGCGTTTGTACAATAAATAATGAATAATTGGGGAGAAATGTACAAATACAGAAACAGGTGCCCCACTGTGATATGGGTGGCCCATGTAGGGAAGAATTTGCTTGGGAAACTGATGAAGGGTGGGAGTCCCATTGGTGAGTTTCTGTATGAGGTAGGTGAAATGAAGGTAGGTTCGCAGATGGGCAAACTGATTGTGGATGAAATGGAGGGTTCATGATACTGCGGAGGTACAGGTAAAAAAGAGAACCGAGAAGAGATAATCTGGGATTCCGTGTGGGAAAAATAGCAAAATGAGGAGAAGGAGTATGTGGTTGATTTGCGACATGATGAAAGACTATCGGGACTCCCATCCCTAAAGGGTAATGAAAAACAACATGAGTGTCAAAAAGTGTCAAAAGGTGCTATGAATGGGACAACTCATGTGGGTAAGAATGCTACCGGGTAATAGTACCGAATATGCAAATGGAGGTGTGGGTACTGCAGAGCCGGGAATGGGGATCCTAGAGGCAAATATCAAAGGGCTGATCTTGTGGCTGAAGACGGATTGAAAAATGGACACCGTGGGCTCCCGAAATGGTGAGTGGAAGTTTGGAAAAAGGCCTATATATAGTTGTAGGGCCCACATTGCCACCTCATTTGTACCTGCTGCAATAGTGTTAATGGATAAATTCGTGAGTGCGGACACAGACCAATCTCCCTAGATCCACTTGGATCTAGAACAAAACGAAACAGAATA
>JZKD02S0859965.1:469763-496601 GCA_000966675.3 Picea glauca
GGCCATTTAGGGCATTATTAGGTCTTTGACCAGCCCACCAGTCGGATCCAGCCCGGATTTGAGGGTCAAATCGGCTTGGGAGCTGAACCATAAGTGGTTGGGAGGCCGACCACTTCCATAAATGTGTCATTTACCAGGTGCACGACTTTTTGCGCTAACAGTCATGCATCGTGCGCATGTGCGTGATTTCTACGTTCCTGTTCCGCCCATGCGCGCGCGCCCAATGTCTACAAAGTGCTCTTCACTTTTTCACTACTTTGTATAGTTTTTTGACCTTTTTGAATGCTGTGGTATTAATTCAAGTTCATGAATGACTTCATCACTATTTGACGATGTTGAGTTCTTGTAACCATGTGCGGATGAAATTTCAGAGATAACACCAATGTTAATCATAGTTAAACATGGTAAAAAATAGTCAATCATAGTCAACCATGACCAGTGAAATTCAACCAAAGTTAACCATAGTCAAACATGGTCAACAAGATTCAAATAGTCAAACATGGTCAACCATGTTCAACCTTGGCCAAATAGATTCAACCATGGTAAACTGATCTGGATGGATCTCCACACATGGGAAGGAACTTTACTTTGTTCACCAAGTCAATTTGCACAGTCGTGAAGATGGTGAATTTTTTGTTTTATTTTCTCATGCATTAGTGCTTTCTGAGAAAAAGGTCTCATGCATTTATTTTATGCTTTTATGAGATGCTCATGCATTTAATTATGCTTTATGAGATTTTTGAAAACTCATGCACTAAATTATTTTTGTAAAATGATTAATAATTTTGAGGAAATTAAGACTCACATATTTTTCATTAAAATTATAATTTTGGAAATTGGTTTTTATGTGAGAAATGACCTCACACCAATTTGCTATTATTCTCAATTATAGGTTGATAGAATCAATGACATGGATGAAGAGTCTTTGTGTGGTTTTGAGACTTTTCCCATTATGTGCTTGAAGATGGTTTGAGATCCTACATTCATGGATCTTGTTTTTCCTCTTTTGTAATTAGATCCTATTATTGTGGATCTAGGAATTAATTCTCTTTCTTAAGAGAGAGTGAGGAAAAACTACATAATTCCTTATGTGATCCCTATGTAAAGGGATAGATTAAGGAGGAGAGTAATGGAGAATGAATGAATGGAGTTAGAGAGACATAGTGCTACTACTCCTAAGAATTGAGAGACTTATTCATGTAAGGAATTGTCCTTCTTGATGTATGGAGAGATATGAGTGTGAGTAGTATTCTTGAATCATCATTAAAGGAGAAGGCATATCATATGTAATAAATTATGAGAAGGTCCCAACATATTTTGAAGAAGGAATGAAAGTGATCTATATTCCAATTGAAGTTGGTCCAGATATGCAGCCTAGGAGGGGTGAACTCTGTTACCAACATTGGTTGTCTCTCTCTTGTTTTTTCATGTGCTTTATTCTATTTTAGTTCATGTATGTTATGTGTTAGCACTAAGAGTCACCCTCAAACTGTTAGATGATAAGCCTAGTACCCATTAAAACGTTTATGAGATAAGTCTTCAAATGTGGTGTCAAATGGATAAAAGTTCAGGAATGTCAAAACATAGGAAATTCTTGATGAAGTGCATCAACAAAACAGGTCGTGTTTTAACTTAGGTTAGGTTTTTGAGGATTAGTGTAGATAGGAGGAATAATTAGTAAGAAAATGAAGTGAATCTACCACTAGCTTCAGCCTATGCCAGTAGACAAAGAAGAGAAATGTTGCAGATACAATAACTTCTTAAATCCAAGTAAACAAAACTTTGAGAAAACTATAACAGTATAAAAATCAAACATCCATTTTCATACAACTACAAAACATCATTTCAATCCCTAAATGACAGTAAAATTTTAGAGTGAGAGAGATTAAGATGGAAAAAAGAAAGATAACTTCCATTAAACAAGATTTCATCAGATTGGATACATCAAAACCAGAGTAGGCTTTGTTTCATTAACATCACTAAAAAGGTATTTTACATCAACCATTTGAACCTAAAAAATAAAATCAATTTTAAAAGGGTGGATCAACAAGGAAGAGCAAGAGAGGGAGAGAGCAACAAACTGTCAAAAGAAGCATTCCATTAGGCATGGAGTCAACACATCTTATATATCAAAGGCACTCAAGATCATACCATAACAAAAGGGATATAATTGATGGATGGAGGTATAATAAAGATAACAAAAAGAAGAATATCATCAAACAACGATTCTCTCTACAAAAATGACTTAAAAGATTACTAGAACATAGATCATGAAAGGAGGCAATTACTACAAATCATTTGCATCTCATGAATCTCCTGCCTCATGAAAAACCATTGATATTCAACACCTGCAGTTCCATTCAAGCAATATGACAATATAAAATGATAATAAAGAACACAAAGTATGATAAACAACTCTCATGAATCTCTAATGGCAGAAATGCCTACAACACATGCCCTCAGGCTTACAAATGAGCAACTCAACTACTCCTCTATCTCTCTCCTCTCTTGGATAATGAATCCAACCTCCCTCTCCTCTTGTAAAATGAATATATATCCCTATAGGTACTTTCCAACTCACCCATTTGAACTCCAATCCCTTTTCCCAAAATAGAAACAACTACAAACATAAAATGACATGTTTTAACTAATTTATTTCTTTTTAGGAGGCAAAATTATGAAAAATAGGATTCAAAGTGACACTTGTAGTTATAAAACTATAACATATCTGTAAAATATGAGAACGGTTTTTGTATATGAGATCATTCTGAAGAAAAACCTCTCTTTGGTTTTTGAAATTCATCTCCATCTGGCCGAAATATGTGTTGAAAAAACATGTCTCAAACAGGAAATCATGAAAACTGAAAACATAGGTCTCAAAGATTCTTTCAAATCTCCCAATCCATGACACGTGTATGAAAAATGAAAGAGGTTAATGTTTATGGGTCCGTGATTGACAATAACCTCCCTTGTATTTTCAAAATTTATCCTGGTTCACCCGGAAATACTCCTGGAAGTGAGTTGGTCAAAATACCAGTTCAATAGTCTTAGAACATAGTTTCCGCAACACATTCCGTAGTGCATTTCGTAGCGCCTGTCTAAATTCATAGTGCCTGAGACAATTCGTAGTGCCAAAGTAAAATCAATTAGCCAAACCCTTCCTGACCTCTAAACAAGCCAAAACATCTCGTGGATTACCTGATGGCTACGAGTTTGATGCTGGTAATTTTTAATTTTCACTAGGATGCTTGCAACCTATCCAACTGACAACACTCTTCCTTAACTAGTTTGTAGTGCCATTTTGCAGTGCCAACTCAACTATAGATTGCATACTATGAGGAGGATGTTATTTGATGGTATGACATAATAGCGAGAGATATGGATAAATGTAGGCTTTGAAAACCATAAATCCTCCTTTACATGATCAATTTTATGTGTTAACATCTGGCTCCGCATGGGATGGAGACCTCGTTGTGAGGCTCTAAGAATTGTTGTAGATCCAGTGCCTTAGTTGTTGGGTTGTGGATTTAAGCTCAAATACATTTTGATTAAGACAACATGCTGACATGTACACTATTCTACATACAAAGAGAAAATAAACACACATGCTCCAAATGGAGTTTATTTATGTACAATCCTAAACTAACTGATTTTTTACAATAGGCTAGGTGAAAACAAACTTCCACCAAATCCACTCAAGTAACTTCCTAACTGAAAACTTTCTTACTCTTCCACTAATCAACAAGAGATAATAAAACGATGACAAAAAATTAATTAAATTCTTCATATTACCTCCAAATGTTGAAGGTATGAAAAATCTTGAAGGCTTCAATACATTGAGGAAATGAAACTCCATGTACTCCCCTACAGGGTCATAAAATAGGTGATAAAACTTACTGGGTTGATAACAAAAAACCTCCTCTGCTTTACAGTTTCTCACATATGGTTGAATTTCTATTTCAAATATAGGTGAATGAATGGTTGATGTAGGTTGTTGATCCACTTTCCTTTTATCTTCTCTGAAAACATCTTCTAGCTGATTGCAAAAAATCTCCTCATGTATATCAATGAATGGATGTTTCTCTTTAACATGTTGCTCTTAGTAAAAATTTTCATTTTCATTAAAAGGTTGGTTGCTAATGATTTTTGCTTCCATGAAAAAAAACACCTCAACATATTCATCACTGTCTCCATAATGATCAAATAAAGGAGGAATCTCGAATGACATATCACGAGATATTTTTTTCCCAACATGAGAAAATTGTTCTTCATTGTTAAAAACAAACTACCTTTCAAGATTCAATTCAGGAAGCAATATCTTATCATCACCATATGAGTCAAATACGGGCTTCTCATATCTAGGTCTTTTAGAGACACGATTATAAAGAGTATTAGTTTCCATAACATACTCAATTTCTGCATTTTCCTTATTAAAACAACAAACAAAATTTTCATCTAATGTAGATGAACAAGGAAGAGAAAGAGTTGATTCCTCATCCAAGGCATATTATTGATTCTCACAGCCTTCCTAAGAATCAATTATATACTGAACATAGTCTTTATACTCCTCACAACAACTATGGAAAATTAACTCAAAGGAATAAAACTTTTGACAATGAATATTGAAAGCAGCATGAAACTCTTTGAGTGAAGAAATGCTAGAAGGTTCAAGAGATTGATACCAAATACAAACACCTCCTTGCAGAGATTACATAAACATATTCATACGCATGTCTTCATGTTGGATGTCAAATTGCTGCATCAAAGCATGCAATTCTAGAGCATGCTCAACAGGGTTGTCATTCTCACCTTCATAAAATCTTGGCAGCATATCTTTCCATTCGTCAATTTGAGGCATAGGATGTGGATAACCAACTATGGCTATCAAATTGAGTGGGGAAAACCTCATGTCCAAGATAGCCTCCATAGTCATTTAATTTGTCTCATTCTAGTGGAGTCACCAACAGATTCTGAACAATGGAGTCACCATGGTGAATGTGCAGTATTGAAGGTGTCCAACTTCAGTCACCATCTAAAGCTGGAGCTGTGCAATGTCGTTCTTCCTAGGGAGATTTTCAATCTTCTCAAATCCGTCCCTGATAATGGCACCAAAAATGTTAGCACTGAGAGTCATCCTCAGACTGCTAGAGGATAAGCCTAGTACCCATTAAAACGTTTATGAGATAAGTCTTAAAATGTGTTGTCAAATGGATAAAACTCAGTTCAACAATGTAAAAACACAGGAAATTAAGGATGCATCAACAAAAGAGGTCATGTTTTAACTTAGGTCGGGGTTTTGAGGATTAGTGTGGATAGGAGGAAGAATTAGTAAGAAAATAAAGTGAATCTACCACTAGCTTCAGGCTATGCCAGTAGACAAAGAAGAGAAATGATTCAGATACAAGAACTTATTAAATCCAAGCAAACAAAACTTTGAGAAATCTATAACAGTATAAAAATCAAACATCCATTGTCATACAACTACAAAACATCATTTGAATCTTTCAATGACAATAGAATTTTAGAGTGAGAGAGATTAAGATGGAAAAAAGAAAGCTAACTTCCATTAAACAAGATTTCATCAGATCCAATACATCAAAACCAGAGTAGGCTCTATTTCATTAACATCACTAAAAAGGTATTTTACATCAATCATTCAAACCTGAAAAATTAAATAAATTTTAAAGGGTGGATCAACAAGGAAGAGAAAGAAAGGGAGAGGGAAACAAACTGTCAGCAGAAGCATTCCATTGGGCATGGAGTCAACACATCCTACAGATCAAAGGCACTCAAGATCATACCAGACCAAAAGGGATATAATTGATGAATGGAGGTATAAGAAAGATAACAAAAAGAAGAATATCATCAAGCAAAGATCCTCTCAGCAAAAATGACTTAAAATATTACTAGAACATAGATCATGAAAGGATGCAATTACTACAAATCATTTGCAGCTCATGAATCTCCCACCTCATTAACAACCATTGATATCCAATTCTTGCAATTCTTGCAATTCTAGTCAAGAAATATGACAATAGAAAATGATAACAAAAAACACAAATTCTGATAAACAACTCTCATGAATCTCTAATGGTAGAACTGCCTACAACAAATGCCCTCAGGCTTACAAATGAGCAACTCAACTGCTCCTCTACCTCTCTCCTATATTGGATCATGAATCCAACCGTTATCTCTTCTTGTAAAATGAATATATAGACCTATATGTCTCTGACAACTCACCCATTCGAACTCCAATCCCTTTTCCCAAAATAGAAACAACTACAAACAAAAAATGACACGTTTTAACTAATTTCCTTCTTTTCAGGAGGAGAAATTATGAAAAATAGGCTTCAAAGTGACACTTGTAATTATCAAACTATAATATCTGTGTAAAATATGAGAACGACTTTTGTACATGAGCTCGTTATAAAGAAAAACCTCTCTTAGTTTTTTGAAATTCATCTCCAGCTGGCCGAAATATGTGTCGCAAAAACATGTCTCAAACAATAAATCATGAAAAGTGAAAACATAAGGCTCAAAGATTATTTCGAATCTCTCAATCTGTAACACTTGTGTGAAAAATGAAAGAGGTTAATCTTTATGGGTCTTTTCTTGACAATAAAATTCCTTGGATTTTGAAAATTCATCCTAGTTCACCCGGAAATGCTCCTGGAAGTCAGCTGGTCAAAAATACTAGTTCAACAGTCTTATAACAGAGTTTTCGTAGCACATTTCGTAGCACATTTTGTCGCGCATGTCTAAATTTGCAGCGCATGTCTAAATTTGCAGCGCCCAGGCCAGTTCATAGCGCCAAAGTTAAATCAAGTAGACAAACCCTTCGTGACCTCAAAACAAGTCAAAAAGTCTCATGGAGTACCTGATGGCTATGAGGTTGATGCTGGTAATTTTTAATTTTCATGAGGATGCTTGCAACCTATCCAACCGACAACCCTCTTCCTTAACTAGTTCACAACACCAGTTTGCAACGCCAACTCAACTATAGATTTCATACTCTGAGGAGGATGTTAGTTGATGGTATGACATAATAGCAGGAGATATGGCTGAATGTAGGCTCTGAAAACCATAAATCCTCCTTTACATGATTAATTTTATGGGTTAACATTATGTATTATTGTTTAAAATCATGGTTAATCATGGATTCATATGCCCTTTAATCCTTATGCGATTAATTCATCAGAAAATGATTCTCGATTGAAAACTTGTGTAGAGTACAGAACTCACCTGTTTTCAGAACATGTGGTATCAAAGCTAGGCCGATTTCTTTGTAGGATGGGAAAATGAGCGAAGAAAGAAAAAAAAATCAAGAGTTAGAAGAGATAAATCACAACATTCAGGCTAAAAATGCAAGTCCTGAATGGAATTATTGAATTAGCTTCATGGGGAAGTCCTAAATGGAATTATTGAAGAATTGCAGCTCAAATTGCAAGCCAAAGATGATCTCTTGGCTAGGTTGCAGCATGGTGAACGAATGGAAGACAAATAGCCTTCTATCGTGGAT
Organism: Picea glauca; assembly: GCA_000966675.3. Lineage (NCBI taxonomy): Eukaryota > Viridiplantae > Streptophyta > Pinopsida > Pinales > Pinaceae > Picea > Picea glauca. The sequence continues at coordinate 477,283 of JZKD02S0859965.1, forward strand.
GCACAAACTCAAACCGAGGTATATGATTTTTCTTCATGTTAAATGTTTTTTGAGTATGAAAATAACGTGGGCATGAAGCTCCTCATGAAGATGGGATACAGAGGAGGTGGACTTGGCATTCATGGCAAAGGAATCAGTCAACCATTAGAGGTGTTACAAAGACCACGATTTGCAGGTTTGGGATACGGTCAAGAGGAGATTTGAGAGTGCTCAAAGTCCGTTGAAGCAAGAGCCACTTTAAAAACCATCTCTACATCATTGGATTCCAAGAGCAGATTCAAACCATCTAGTCCTAGTCCTTATCATATCTGCAACAAGGATAAGCCTCGAAGGTATAAGGGTCATCAAATTCTTTCTTTGATTTTAGGAAGCATGGTTCTTGCAATATGCATTCTTGCACTGGACCTTCTAACCGTGATGTAGCCAAAAATCACAAGAAGAAAACTTGGGTAAAGAAGATGAGTATGCACATTGGAAGTGGGAAAAAGCAAAGGGAACCTTTTTCACGTCTTTGTGACAAGGAGATTCTGTTAAAAGTGAAGCGAAGAAACTATTGCACTCATTGCGAGATCAGTGGAAATTGGGAGAAGAAGTGTTGGAAGTTACAACCTGAAAATCGCCATAAACCAAGAAACAAACAGATTGCTAAAATAACCACCAAGAAGGAGGCTACAAAGATAATGGAGCATGTGATCAATGTTCCTGCTCTAGTATCCGAAGAAATACAGTCGCTGAAGGAAGGCACCTTCGAATGGTTGGGTAAGCAGTGGTTATCATTTCTTCAAAATTGAAATATTTTGTTATTTAACATATTTTGCAGCAGATAAAACGCAGTTGCAACTCAGATGCTGCCATGGCTCTTCTCAATCAGTCTCTATGCATGGACCTCAACGATTTTATATATCGTTGCACCAGATTTTAAGTCTCCATGTTTTTTTGGGGGTCCCTTAGAACCTCTCATTCAGTTCTGCGACATCACTTTATTGTGTAGTTGTGGACCGACAACAAACAAAGATGCGAATAAGAGCCTATGTATGTCTAGCTTGCGAAATTTGCAGACTTCTTCAATATACCAACAAAATTATTGGCCGAAAAATCCAATGGTATTGAGAAGAGAACGTGTCCGTTAAAGTTTCTTGAGAGGATTTGACCAGTCAAAGACCAAGATCATTGCGATGATGGTATTTCCTATGGAAATGTCGAAGTTATTAGTACCTTGCCCATATTCGAAGGAGGTTCGAAGGAGGATACGATTCTACGTTGGTTGAAATCACGGGGAAATCCAAAGGAGTGGGTTACATTGCTCATCAATATATGGAGCTTGCTCCAATGCAATGGAAACATGATCAAGGAGATAATACATGGAAAGGAGTCATCCTCTACGTGTTGTTTTTCCCGGTCAATCAATTGAAAAGTATTGTAGAGACAACATTCTAACTGCAAATTAATTACACTGGAATCCATGGACCAGTTCCCTGCGAGGGGCTGGATAGCTGCTACAGAGATTATGACAATTGCATCGTCAGTTCCGTCAGTTATCTCAATGACCAGTGCAATGAAGAAGCGAGATCCATAAGACCTGTTCGGTTCCCTTTGTGGATTCTTGTCGACGACTCGAAGAATATGGTTTTCGGTGGAGTATTGGGTAGATAACTGATATTGATCATTGTCATGATGTTTCCGTTGGTATTTTGTGAGATCGGCTTGATCATGTTGATGATCGATTAATTTCGTTTTCAAATTAGTTGAAGAGATCCTCTCTATCATTAAAGGACAATGGATATGGAGAAATATCTCCACAAATTCTCATAATTGATTTCAGGGCACAATCCAAATCCCAAGCAATATCTGCAAATATCGTGGAGAATTTGCACAATCTATTCAAGAGCGGATTTGCAGGGATCTCGAAGCCCACGATTGACTTTGTCCCTGGTTGTAAGGAGAAGGTGGAGCAATGTTGATAGCTCCAAGCACGAAGAAAACGTGGAACCAACCGATAACCATCACGAGCTTATGTTATCCTCGATTATGTTAAATAACGGGAATTTCTCCAATCCGAGAGAAAAAAAATCCTTCTCTTACCTCCTCATGGACACTCTTTCCAATAAGAAAATCCGAGTTAACTAATTGCCAACAGGTTAATTTCATATCATCGGAATTTCTGGAGCAAAGATATGGGAAATTTGTTGTTGGTTGTTGATCGTGCCAGGTATCAGATCGATTTGATGAGTTGCCAACCTATCGGCGGGCACCCCAGTGATTATAATTGAAAACACCTACAGAAGAGATGAATCAAATTCATGAACGTGGCCTATAGATATCGCTGTGCTTCTTCATAACCAGATCAGGGTCAAAAGATGAATTTCCAGATCGTGGTCGTGAACCCAAAAGTGACGCATTGACCCTTCTGTTCTTGTGGTTGAAGAACGTGGACTTGTAGAAAATTTGCAGAGGAATCATATTCGATCATTTACAGAAATAAGTCTCTTGGAGGAGATCCATCGAATCAATATCTATGAGCAAGAAGGAACTATCTAACATCATTTTCGAGTATATAGACTAGCACAGTCGCTAACTCGCGGCTGGTGAACGACGAAAGGTTTAGGGCCGGTAAAAAACTCTTTTGTAGCTAAAAAAATCAGTAAACACGTTAGCCTTATGCATTAAGAAATTGCCCATCACACAAACAGTGGCTAAATCCCACACAGAAAAACATGATGTAGAGAATGAAATGAATGAAACGCCGAGGTAGAGAATGAAATGAATGAAACGCCCAGAGAATCCAGAATGAAATGAATGAAACGCCTAGACCGAATGAGGTAGAGAATGAGAAATGAAACGCGCTGATAACTGAGGTAGATAATTTAAACATGGCAATCATATAATGTTATAGTAATTTTTTAATACGATTAGGTAAATGTTAAAAAGTAAACAGGTTAATTGATGCATATATAAATGCAAGGAAGTTAGCAACAATAAATCTTACTCATTGATTTTGGAGGACGATTAAGAATATGCCAACATCTTCAATGCATAGCCATCAGATTAGAATTTAAAATTAAAAGATGATTAATTGTGTCCATCTCCAATAGGTATACTCCTTTCAACTTAATATGCAGGTTTGAAACTTTTCATCTCTTCTACAAATATCACGACTCCAGCCAACAACTTTCTTGTGCACGTTTGAAACTTTTGATCTCTTCTACAAAGATCACGACTCCAGCCAACAACTTCCAGAAGGCCTCTTGGCATATCTGAAGAGATGCAAGCATATTGTGCAGGATTATCTTGGTCCATCTGATAGCATGGCGAAGGACCTCATTGGCTCAATGGAGATCGAGTTTTAGTTGAATCCTTTCAAATCGCCCAGGGACATAGTCAACACCTCCATTGTAGTGATTGGGGTGCTAGTTGAAGCCATGGTGTCTGAGAGAGAAAACCTCAATCTTAACAAAGTCAAACCCGGTATCGATTCTTCCTGCCGAAACACCCCAGAGCCATAGATCGGAGGATGAGGTCGAAGATATGTGATGTGGTATGATGGGCGAAGCTTGATTTTAATTGCAGGTTCTACATACCTTTGTGCAAGGGGCGACCATAAGACCGATATCCAAAGACATGCCATAGCACCGTGAACGTTAGCATGGAGGCCAAAGTCTCGATTTCCGAGATACCATCAATGGAACCATAAGCCGAAAACCAAATTCCAAGCGCACCTTTTTCAAAATAGGTATTTCCATTATAGTTCTTCTATGTGAACTATTTAAAACTCCTTTTGTAATATTTACCATGTGGAAATATGGCAGGGATGGGGAACTTTTGAAATGATGCTCATAATGTTGTAGTGGGATTTTGGGAACTTTCACCGCTAGTACATTTTTTTCCATGAGGATTTCTCACCATAATTCATATTTTGGCACGAAAATTGCCTTGAATTTTGATGTACTCACCATGTAAAGGCCTTCACCCTTTGTTTTCTTTTCTATGGAAGCATGTAATTGTAATTGTTTTTTTTTTTTTTCTATTGAAGCATGTAATTGTCATGTAAAATGATTATGAAGCATTGTAATCGTTGTTTATCCACTTTTGAATGAGGAGAGTGAGATGCGTTATTTTGCGCTTTAAGCTTTAAGTGGCTTCATTTTGTAATCATTATGTAAATAGTTAAATGGGGCGATTTTCCCAAGTCATTTTGGTGATTCATTGTAAACTTGACCAACGAGTGCATTTTTAAACTATTGGCAAGTAAGGTACTCCAAAGATGTTATACATGTATCCTCAGCTACAAGTTGCAAGTTATGCAAATGTGGGCTTCGACATTTCAGCTCCGAAGAACATAGGTGAAGGAGACAAGGAATGTTCCTTTTTCTAGACATTTGATTTGCAATAGTTGCAAGTGTTGGCTTCACATTCTGATTCCGAAGTACGTGGGTGAAGGAATCTTGAAGGAATGTGTCTGTTGAAGACATTTGCATACATATATAGTTGATACTTTTGGAGACCAAAAGTTTCTTTTGTGGGGAGGCGTGATCTAGGCAGATCTCCAGACATGGGAAGGAACTTTACTTTGTTCGCCAAGTCGATTTGTAGAGAGTGGTGAAGATGGTGAATTTATGAGTTTTATTTTCTCATGCATTAATGCTTTGTGAGAAAAAAGTCTCATGCATTTATTTTATGCTTTTATGAGATTCTCATGCATTTAATTATACTTTATGAGCTTTTGGAAAACTCATGCACTTAATTATTTTTGTAAAATGATTAATACTTGTGAGGAAATTAAGACCCATGTATTTTTCATTAAAATTATAATTTTGGAAATTGGTTTTTATGTGAGAAACCACCTCACACCAATTTGCCATTATTCTCAATTATAGGTTGAGAGAATCAAGGACATGGATGAAGAGTCTTTGGTTGGTTTTGAGACTTTTCCCATTATGTGCTTGAACATGGTTTGAGATCCTACATTCATGGATCTTGTTTTTCCTCTTTTGTAATTAGATCCTATTATTGTGGATCTAGGAATTAATGCTCTTTCTTAAGAGAGAGTGAGGAAAGACTATATAATGCCTTATGTGATACCTATGTAAAGGGATAGAGTAATGAGGAGAGTAATGGAGAATGAACAGGTGGAGTTAGAGAGCCATAGTGCTACTACTCCTAAGCATTGAGAGACTTATTCATGTAAGGAATTGTCCTTCTTGATGTATGGAGAGATATAAGTGTGAGTAGTCTTATTGAATCCTCATTGAAGGAGAAGGCATCTCTTATGTAAGCACTTATGATAAGGTCCCAACATATTTTTAATAAGGAATGAAAGCAATCCATATTCTAATTGAAGCGGGTCCGGAGATGTAGTCAAGGAGGGATGAACTCCATTACCAACATTGGTTGTCTCTCTCTTGTCTTTTCATGTGATTTATTCTATTTGAGTTCATGTATGTTATGTATTATTGTTTAAAAGCATGGTTAATCATGGATTCATATTCCCTTTAATCCTTATGCAACTAATTCATCAGAAAACGACTCTGGATTGAAAACTTGCGTAGAGTAAAGAACTCACCTGTTTTCAAATCATAAACAATATGAAAACATGGTGAACCAATTAGTGATTGAATCATATAAATCATTAGATATAGCAATAAGTTCCCAATAGTGAGATAAAAAACCTTAGGAAGCATAGTCAAACATGGTTAACCATAGTCAACCATGGTCGACCAAAATCAACTATGGTTAACCTATTCCAACCAAAGTTAACCATTATCATTCAAAGTGAACAATAATTATACATAATCAACCATAATCAAAGAAGGTCAATGATCCAGGTTAATATCGATGACCACCCACCTCTTCCACTAACTCAACATAGTTCTCCATCTTGGCAGTTTTGTTATGAGCTTTTAGGATTTTATGGGTCCTAAACTTCGAGGTCTATTTTGATGCCCTAAATGATGTTTTCTCGGAAATTCAATGGCTTGGGTTTTTCTAACATTATAGTCCTTATTTAGATATTTCCAATGAGCTACTATGCACTCCAAATAGAGATTGTAACCAAAAGTTGCACCCCCTAGAAGTTAATGAAGAAACTAACTACCTTGGGGGTCCAAAAACACTTGTTGGCACTTCACCTCCTAGGGTTGGTGTTTTTGAAATCCAACTTATTGTTGTTCCACTACAATTACATTTATACCCAAAATCCGATAACTAATTTGTTTGAAATTATACAATTACACGTCTAAAATTTGATGGAATTCTTTTTGTTTAAGCATCAGTGGAACGTGGTCAGTTAGTTGACACAAAATAGCAACAGTTGGTTACCCGACTTCCACATCCATCAAATCAATAGTTGGGTCATCAATCATCCTTCCCCTATAGTCGTCGGATATTCGACACCTAGAGTCATTGGATCAGAGGCTAAGCCATCGATCATCCTACCTCACAAGGGTTGGATATCCGACTCCATAGGGGCGTCAGACCTATGGCGTGGTCGCCAGACACAAACTTCATGGAGTTAGACCATCTTGTCAGATATGCCATCATATATCCGACTCCATAGGGCTTCGGACCTAGGGCATTATCGTCGGATGCAAACTTCATGGGGTTAGATATTCGACGACACTGTGTTGTTTCAAAAAAAAATTAAAAACAAATTTGGAATCCCCACAGATTGATATCATGTCTCCTATCATCATTTGCACCACTCACTCTATAATTACCTCGGTATGTAACTACAAGAGTAAGACTTGGACAATGTCAATATGAGGACAAGATATGGAAATGAAGGACACACAAATGATAAAAAGAGATGGAAGGAAAATAGTTCCTATCAATCATGAGCTAATGGAGTCATAAGGCATTGGATAAATGAGAGAGTGTGTCACAAACAACTACTTTGAAGTAGGTCATATGATATAAGAGGTTTTTTTACCATCTTCTACAAATTAGTAAATAAAGTAATTATTTGATACATTCATATTTAATCTATGCACTTAAGGTAGAAAGGTCATAATTTGATACGTTTGAACCTTAAGTATTTGATGGAAATATGTTGTAGAAAACTAGTCTTTGGGGCTAAGATTTCCACTCATAAATAAAATTATAAAGGTGTTGTTTTATGGCTGTAATGTGCTTCCAAATATGCAACTTAGTTGATAGAAAAAAGGAGGACATGTGCATAAATAAAACAAAAAATATAGCAAAAGGGAGAGCCTTCTCAAATTGCTTTACTCCTAGATGAATAAATTCATTGCTAAGGTTTTATAAAAGAATTACAACAACAAAAATCTACAACAAAATGAACAACAAATTGATCAAAGTGGATCAATACCTCATTCTTCCATTAATATTCAAGAATGGTTTTTCAAAGGAGTTCCATCAAGATTCAATTCCTAAGATCAATGATTGATTGCCTACAATTCAATTACCCTTTGATCAAATCAGTGGTTTGATAAGGAGTTTGGATTGTTACTTGTTTTGAACCACATAGATAACAATGCTACATAGTGGCTAATACATCCATCCCCTTAATCGGTTCAAGCCTAACGACTCTGAACTACATACACATAAGGCATCACCAAGCTTGTGTGCATAGTAAACAACTACAACCATCAAACCCTAAACACATGAATATACATATTTACATCATGGATATAGTGATACCAATGAGTAGTGTTTTCATTTTGAACATTGCTTGAAAATATGTGTATATATTTTTAATGGGAAGATAAATGATTCAATAGTGTTGTGATTGCACAATTAAAAAAACATTGAATGAATTGTTATTTTAGCATAATAGAGTGTGTTATTTTGTTGGCTTAACATAATTAGAAGTGTTGAGTTTTGTAGGTTCAAACATAAAATGTATAATATTTAGTCGATAAAAAAATTGGATAGGCTTGATTTTCATAATTGAGATTGGTCATGGCATTAAAAAAAAAAACAAAAACCAACCACCATTGAAGCCAGATCTAAATAGAGATATACATTCATAGTATCGAATTCATATTGAAGAAGCGTGAACTCATCCCAATTATGTGGAGACATTACACTTTAATTTTGTAGTAAGAGACCCATGTTGGTGAGATGGATGGACCATAGGGTTGCAATTTACAAATCAACTCCCAATTTCAAAAGACATGAATATATAAATATGCAATCCTAGTCAGGAAAAATGACATCCGTACTCACCAATATAAATCATAGTTACAACATTAATATACATACCAACAAAACACTTTCCTCATTAATGCCAATCCCAAAATTTTAAATAAAAACAATCCTATCTATGTTTAAAGGTAATTGAAACTTTGATTTTTCTCTCCATTCAACCCACCAACCAAATTTTATAACCATTTGTGTGCTACAAAGAAAAGAGAGCGACCCAAACCTTTCCCACTTGCTAGCATTTCTTACTTTCCCTTCTTTAACAAGGGTTAGATAGAGAGAAAAATGCACACATCAAAACAAGTGAGCCACACTATAATAAAGTATCAATTAAATAACATTGTTCTCATGTTTTTTTCTTTACCTACTATTCTTAGTCTCTCTATGCCCCCAACAAATTGGGCACCATATTTTCCTCTTTTGCTTCAATTCTCACTCTCTAGTTGTGGGTAACTAATCCCATCATATGAGACATCAATGTAGTGAAAGTAGATCATTTGAGTGTACAAAAAAAAAACATTGTTGACATAAACACATCTAAACACAACACAAAAGACATGCAATTATTTCATCCTTGATGTGCATATTTTACTCAACAAGAGAATCACCTCGAAATCCTATTTAAAACTGTTTTGACAATAGTGGTAGGTGATTCTCCAATAAAACTTAGGGAAATTGGAGGATGATAGAGGGAGAGGAAGAGGGGGATGAGGGATAAGATAAAGAGGAAAAGGAAGAGAAGATGATGAAGAGGGAGAAGAAAAAGAATAGGAGGGTGAAGAAAAAAATGAGGGGAAGAGGAATGGGGATAGAGAGTGGAAGAAGAGGAATATTGGGAGGTCGATGAAGAGAGTAAGAGGAAGGAGAAGAGGGAGGGAATCTGAGGAAGAGGAAGGAAAGGAAGAGGGAGGGAAAATACGCTTTCTTAAACCTACTTTCTTTTCTTTTCTTAGTAAATTCCATCTCCAAAAACCAAATCTCATCTTCCCTTCAAAACCTAAATACCATCTCCAAATTCCAAATCCCATATCCCATCTCCAAAACCCAAATCCCATTTTATTTTAAATATGCAAAAAAAACAAAATGTAGGAGGGAAATGAAAAAAATTCCTTTTGACCCAATGATTCCCCACAAATATTCATTTCCTATTTTTATTAAGTGGCCCCACAAATACCTTTCATCTCCAAGAATATTTGACCCACACGCTCATGTGAAAATGAAATGAAGAGGACCCTTTTTTTATCTGTAAATGTAAGGATTATATCCTTTCTGTTGGCGACGGAAGTCACTCCTGGATTGCGGTAGGGGCAGAGCCCAAAACCCATCAGTTTATGTCACGAATAAATTTAATGGGTGATCAAATGGGTAGAGACCCAGGAAGGTATCATTCTAACTCAGGGACCAGGCTTGGTATGTAAAGAACAAAAGAGGTATTGATCTAACTTCTGCCAGTGAGTTGATTGTAAAATGAGCAGGTGGAAGACTTGGTGAGATGTGTGAGCAAGACTGCCTCGGGCATCAGGCCTTTCGACAGCTTGAGGAAGAAAATCTTAGAATACAAGATCCTCTTGGTTCTGAGTTTCGAGGAACTGAAAGGTGACTTGACTGGATCCTCCAATTCCAAATCATTCAGCGTTGAGAAAATACAAGAACTGATTAGAGACAATGCAACTATTATAGTGATCCAACCTACATCATCCTATAACAACACAACTCGACTAGATCCTCCAATTCCGAGTTGTTCTAACACAGTGTAAACAAAGAGATGGAAATAAGCTGACATTCATAAGGCAAGAAGTCTCAAGTGCCAATACATAACTAGAGCAACCAGTGCCTCGTTAAAAATTTACAATCGGGAGCCTAGCTCAACCATCGCTACTAAACAAAATGGAAAAAATGCCTACATATACTTGGAACTAACTCAGGCGCTGAAGGCGCGATCATATCATGAATTCAATGCTTGACATTGAGGAGCTTCTCTGTCAGGTGGCGCATGCAGATGTTGGGCAGACTGCCCATGCAATCATTTGTCAGATGCAGTCTCTGTCAGGATGGACTGTTAGTCTGCCTCTACGCTTGGTCCTTTCCTGTCCTTCTATTTATGGAAGAATACGACATTCAACCACCATCAACTACCACAATAACTACTTCCTTGGGATTGGGAATGGCCTTGGTCAACTCTGTACTTGAACGATGTGGCGAATTTTCTTTGGATGCTGCTTCATTGGACTGCTATGAGGGGACCCCTATGGAGGACGTGGAATAGGGTGAGATGAGAGGTGTTGAGGTGGAAGCACTAGGTGGCGAAGAAATGGAAGATGTGACACCAGACGATGAGGCGATGTACCATGAGAAGGTGATAATGAGGCCGCAATGCGACGGGTTGGGGACTGAGGACACAACACAGGTGGAAGTGGCGTGGAGTATGGAGGTAAAGGTTTTAGAGGGTAAGAGGGTCTAAGGGGAAAAAGGAACATGACAACGGGGAGAGTGGAGGATGGGTATGTGGTAGCGAAAGGTAGAAGAGGAGCAGGGGATGTGACAGGGGAAGACACATGGCAGAAGGAAGTAAGCGGAGGGAGTAGGAGATGTGACAAAAGGGGGCCTGCTTTAAACTGTCAATTCTAGAACCCCCCCCCCTTATTAAAGGAAGAATAGCGGGGGGGTCTGGAATCCATTCTCAGTCGCAGATCCGGGCGCCCGAATCTTAGCCGCTCAAACTTATGCGCTCAATTCCGGAACCCCCCCCTTCACCTCAAAGGTAGAATGGCGAGGGGGATCCAGAATCCATTCTCAACTGTAGATCTGGGCACGCAGATCTCGGCCGCACATATTTTCTTGTTGCTTAACAGATGCACATTTGCACCCGAAACTTAGGATAAGTGGGTTTTTCAACCCACTTCTTTGCATTTACCATTCCAAGGCCCAAACCATTGAGGAGAACACCCCTATACAAGAAATGTTGCTAACATTAGGCTCCATGGGGGATAGATTTGTCCCTTTGATGCTCTAAGAACTCATTTGTAGCTTCAGTGCCTTGCTGTTGGGCTATGGAGTCGAGCTCAAAACACCTTGCTGAAAATACAGGCCGAAAAGTAAAAGCAACAAAATAAAGATACATGCTCAAAGGAGCTTATTTGTGTATAGTCCTAAATTAGTAAAATCCTTTATATGGGGCTAGGTGAAAGCAAACTTCCACCATAGCCATTCAAGCAACTTCCTGAATAAAAGCTCCTTCCTTTTGTCGATGATCACAAACAGGTGGTGTAACCATGACAGCAGAACAATTACGCTCTTCAACTCCTTCTTATAGACTAAAGTCGAGATAAAATAGGGCGGCTCCAAATTGTGAAGGAAATGCAACTCCATGTATTCCTTCACAGGCTCATAGGACCAGTGGCAAAATCTAGAAAATTGGTGACAGGCAGCCTCCTCTGCTACACAGTTGTGGATGTGTGGCTGAATATCTATGGTAAGCACAGGTGGGTGGACAACTGATGTAGGTTGAAATCTCTCTGGCGGTGTCTGCTCGCTTACTGGCTCTGGACATAAGGCAAATAGCTCCCTTGGTTCTTCTAGTTCTTCTTCTTGGCTCTCCCCCAGGTCAGATTCATATTTGTCATAAATAGGGACCGCAGGTAAATTATGCTCTTCAAACTGTTGCTCAGTGACCTCTGTGCAGGCTGTAAACTGCACCCTTTTCTGGTCCTCCTCCTACTCTCCATAACTCTCCCAGGGATCAGATCTGTAATTATCATAAATAGGATCCATGAGGTTCTCTTTAATCCTAGGTAAAAATATATCATGGAAAACCCCTTGAAGGAAAAGAGAAGAATCCTCTTCCACAACCATCTCTTCTTTAAAAACGAGAAGGTCTTCTCCATCATAAGTAGGACTGCTAGCAACATCTGCTTCAACCCTATATCCAGGTGAGCCATCTACTATAGACCACATCTGCTCTATAAACTCATAATTTCCACAAGAGGCATGTTGATATTTATGAGCATCTAAAAGAACAGATGCATCTGAAATGATGTTAGATGCTTCTATTCTAGGGCTAACAAAATTAATATCATTCAACACCTCTATATTTTCATAGAAAATTCTTTCCTCCATAGTAAAAGCTTCATCATAAACATGGTCTCCAGGACCAGCAGAGGATTCATGAAGCGAAGAAAACTCCTCACAACAGTTTTCATACAAACACTTAGATGGAAAGTAATCTTTACAAAATGAATGGAAAGTTGTATGGAAACCTTTCAAAGAGTGGATGCTTGCAGCGAGAAGAGATCGACACCAATCAAGAGAAGCTCCCTTCAATGAATACCTAAACAGCTTAATCCGAACATTTTCATGCATGATATTAAGTTGATCAATAACTCCATGAAAGTCCAGTAAATGCTCAGCTAGTTCCTTCGAACTCTTTGCGTGAAATTCAGGGAGGAAATTTTCCCATATGTCTCTATCAGGAAGTGCATTAGGAAAACCAACAATCTGGGAAAAGTCACAGAAAGAAAACCTTTGAGCTAATATTTTCTCCATATCGAACCAATGGAGTCTTTGATTAATCCTTGAATCATGGAGTCGCAAGGTGAAAGATTTGCAGCTTTGAATGTGCCTGGTCCTTGTTCACCATAAAAGGCCAGATCTTAACGTTGTCGTTACCCTAGGAATCTTCTTAGGCTGAGAAAGTAGTTGTTGAAACCTTCTCGAGAAAGCTCCTCTGGGTTAGATTTCAGGCGTTCTAAAGTAGCCACAACTGAAACAGTGATGTGGAAACCTTGGAGTCGCCAGGTGCACAGTAGCAATCTTTAAGGGCTCTGATGCCTGATGCACCTTCAGAATCAGAGGCTCAATGTCGTTCAATCTCGGGGAAAATTTTCAACTTCGTCCCTGGCAACGGTGCCAAAAATGTTGGCGATGGAAGTCACTCCTGGATTGCAGCAGGAGCAGAGCCCAACGCCCATCAGTTTATGTCATGAATAAATTTAATGGGTGATCAAATGGGTAGAGACCCAGGAAGGTATCATTCTAGCTCAGGGACCAAGCCTGGTATGTAAAGAACAAAAGAGGTCTTGATCTAACTTTCGTCAGTGAGTTTATTGTAAAATGAGCAGGTGGAAGACTTGGTGATATGTGTGAGCAAGACTGACTCGGGCATCAGGCCTTTCAACAACTTGAGGAAGAAAATCTCAGAATACAAGATCCTCTTAGTTCTGAGTTTCAGGGAACTGAAAGGTGACTTGACTGGATCCTCCAATTCCAAATCATTCAGCGTTGAGAAAATACAAGAACTGATTAGAGACAATGCAACTATTACAGTGATCCAACCTACATCATCCTATAACAGTGCAACTCGACTGGATCCTCCAATTCCGAGTTGTTCTAACACAATGTAAACAAAGATATGGAAAGAAGCTGACATTCATAAGGCAAGAAGTCTCAAGTGCTAATACATAACCAAAGCAACCAGTGCTTCGTTAAAACTTTACAATCGGGAGCCTAGATCAACCATCGATACTAAACAAAATGGAAAAAATGCCTACATATACTTGGAGTTGACTCAGGCGCTGAAGGCGCGATCATATCATGAATTCAATGCTTGACGTTGAGGAGCTTCTCTGTCAAGCGACGCATGCAGATGTTGGGCAGACTGCCCATGCATTCGTTTGTTAGACGCAATCTCTGTCAGGATAGACTGTCAGTCTACCTCTACGCTTGGTCCTTTCCTAGCCTTCTATTTATGGAAGAAGATGACGTTCAACCACCATCAACTACCACAATAACTACTTCCTTGGGATTGGGAATGGCCTTGGTCAACTCTGTACTCGAACGACATGGCATCTTTTCTTTGGATGCTACTTCATTGGACTACTGCGAGGGGACCCCTATGGAGGACGTGGAAGAGGGTGAGACAAGAGGAGCTGAGGTGGAAGCACTAGGTGGTGAAGAAACGAAAGTTGTGACACCAGACGATGAGGCGATGTACCTTGAGAACATGATAATGAGGCCGCAATGCGACAGGTTGGGGATTGAGGACACAACACAAGTGGAATTGGCATGTATTATGGAGGTACAAGTGTTAGAGGGTAAGAGGGTCTAAGGGGAAAAAGGAACATGACAACGGGGAGAGTGGAGGATGGGTATGTGGTAGCGAAAGGTAGAAGAGGAGTGGGAGATGTGACAGGGGAAGGCATATGGCAGAAGGCGGTAAGTGGAGGGAGTAGGAGATGTGACAAAAGGGGGCCCACTTTAAACTGTCAATTTTGAACCTCCCCCCCCCTATTAAAGGCAGAATAGCGAGGGGGTCCGGAATCCATTCTCAGCCGTAGATCCAGGCGCCCGAATATTAGTTGTTCAAACTTGCATGCTCAATTCCGGACCCCCCCCTCTGCCTTAAAGTTAGAATGGCGAGGGGGCTCCGAAATCTATTCTAGACTTTAGATCTGGGCATGCAGATCCCAACCGCACAGATTTTCCTATTGCTTAATGGATGCGCATTTGCGCCCGAAACTTAGGATAAGTGGGTTTTTCAACCCAATGCTTTGTATTTACCATTCCAAGGCCCAAACTGTCAAGGAGAACACCCCTATACAAGAAATGTTGCTAACACCTTCCATATCACCAAAATGGAAACCTATGCCAAAAAAGCTATAATTTTAGTTCTCCTTAGATGACAGAAACTCGACAAGATGTTAAGAACGAAATATCAATATAGCATAGAAGAACATCAGAATAAGTACTCAACGCCTTGAAAAAGAGATAATTTCAGATAATGAGCCTCTTCGAGGGGGAAACCTCCTTATACACCACATAAATGTTCAAGTACAAGATGATTCCAAATGAAAAAATGTCTCATTGGTATATATAGGAGACTAGGAGGTACAATTACAACTAATGGACCCAAGCCGACATAAATAAAATAACATTACTAATGTAATATTCCCCAATTAAGGGGTAATTTGCCACTATTTAGGGCTTAACATGCCCCTCCCCTTCAGACAAGTGTTGTCCACAACACTTGAGTAATTATGGATGCTTCTATATAAAAGACTCATGTTCCCAAGTGGAATCTTCAACGGGAAGTTTCCTCCACTTAATGATATACTCTAAAATGGATCTATTCCTCAACTGGTGAATTCTTGTGTTAGTGATGGCTTCAAGATCCAATATGATTTTTCCTTCCTCATCAAGTTCTTACAATATAGTTTGAACTGGGATCTTGTCACCTATAACCTTCTTTAAGCATGAAACCTGGAAAATTGGGTGTACTCGTGAGGATGTATGCAACTCCAATTTGTATTCCATAATACAAATATTTTGAAACACCTTATAAGGACCATAGTACTTTGGTGATAATTTATTATCCTTCTTGGATTGCTTGAGGGACATATGTTTGTATGGTTGTAGTCTTAAAAACAACCAATCCCCTACTTCAAAAATTCTTTCACTACGATGTTGATATGCTTGTTGTTTCATGTGATTTTGTGCCATGGTTAGGTTGTCCTTTAAGATTTGGAAAACTTCTTGTTGATGCTCGATGTGATCTTCCACTTCTTGAACCTTAGATTTTTCTTTTAGAGAAGAAGTGATGGAAGGAGGGTGGTATCCATAGAGTGCCATAAATGGTATCATTTTTGTTGCAGTATGAAAGGAAGTGTTATACCACCATTCTGCCAAGGGTAACCATTTGAACCATTGTCTTTACTTATCAAAGACAAAGCAACGAAGGTAGTCTTCTAGACATTTGTTCACTATCTTGGTGTTTCCATCATATTGAGGATGATAGGATGAGCTATGATCCAATTGAGTACTGAAACAAAAAAATAATTCTGTCCAAAAATGTCAAGTGAAGATAGGATCTCTGTCACTTACAATAATCTTTGGAATTCCATGTAGTTTTTGAATTGTCTCTATGAATGCAGTGGCAACTGTACTAGCTTTGAAGGGATGAGAGACTGCACAAAAGTGTGTGTACTTGGCCAGTCTATCAACAATCACCATGATCACACTCTTTCCTTCATACTTCGGTAACCCTGTGATGAAATCCATGGAAACCTCCTCCTAACACTAACTTGGGATGGCTAATGGTTGTAAAAGACCTATGGTCTTAATTGTTTCCACCTTATTTTGTTGGCAAAATAAAAATTCTGCTATAAATCTTTGAACATCAGTTTTAAGGCCATCCCAAAAAAATTCCTTCTTGACCCTATGGTAGGTTTTCAAAAATACCGAGTGCCCTCCTACCGGAGAGGTGTGTAATTCCAATAGTACATTTTGTTTGAGTTGGGAGTTCTTACATAAATATAAGTGATCTTTGTACCATAGTGAATTAGTTTTCCATGTAAATGTATCTGATGCACTGGAATCTTGTTGCAACCTTTGAATGAGATTCCACACATTTTCATCATTCTTCCATTCATCCCTCGCTTCTATTATCCAATTGGGTTGGATGATCGAGATAGCACAAAGAAAGGCCTCAACATCTTCATCATTTATTGAGAGTGCAACTGCCACATCATTTTTCTTCCCTTTTTATAGATGATTTAAAAATCATAACACAATATCTTGGTCACCCATTTTTTTTGTTCTTCTGAAGATAGTCTTTGTTCCAAGAAGTATTTAAGACTATCATGATCTGTTTTGACCTTGAAGTACCTACCTATTAGTTAAGGGTGCCATTTCTTCAATGCATGTAGTATTTCCATCATTTCCTTCTCATAAATGGGTTTGTGTAAGTCATTTCCCTTGAGTGTCTAACTTTCAAAATCCAGGGGCCTTCCTTCTTGCATTACGACAACACCAATGCCATTTCCTGAGGCATCACAATCCACAATAAAGGTTTTTTTGAAGTCCGGTGTGGTTAAGACATGATCTTTACACATCACCTCTTTAATTTGTTCAAAATATTTACTTTCCTCTACAGTCCATGAAAATGCATCCTTCTTAGTTAGTGTCGATAAAGGTGTTATTATTCTCCCATAGTTCCAAACAAACTTGCAGTAGTAACCTGTCAAACCCAAAAATCCTCTAAGATTCTTCAATGTTTTGGGAATCGGCCAATTCATCATGGCCTTAATATTTTTAGGGTCTACCTTGACACCTTCATGAGATACAATATGACCCAAATACTCTACCTCCTTCACTCCAAAGAAACATTTGGACGGTTTTTCATATAGTTGTTGTTCCCTTAGTAGTTGTAGCACCTTTTCAACATGTCGCACATGATCCTCCCAATACTTTCTATAGATTAGTATATCATCAAAAGATACTAACACAAATTTTCGAAGGAAGGGCTTGAAAATGGAATTCATCAACCCTTGGAATGTGGAAGGTGCATTTATCAGGCCAAAAGGCATGACCAAAAATTCATAATGGCGTTCATGAGTTCGGAATGTTGTTTTTGGGATATCTTCTTCCTTCATTCTAATATGTTGATACCCTGAATGAAGATCCAACTTTGTGAAATATATTGCTCCATGTAGTTAATCTAACAATTCATCAATGACAGGAATGGGAAAATTATCTTTAATAGTGATCTTGTTGAGCTCTCTATAATCTGGACACATAAGCCATGAGCCATCTTTCTTGAATACCATTACCACCGGTGCAGAGTAAGAACTTTGGCTAGGTCTAATAATGCCAACCTCTAACATTTCGTAAACCATACACTCAATTTCACTCTTCTGGGAATAAGGGTATCTACACGGCCTGATGTTAGGAGGAACACTCCTAGGAATTAGTTGAATATCATGATCATGATTTCGAGTGGGTGGAAGACCTTTGGGAATATATTCAAATACTTTGGAATGCTTATGAATGATCCCTTGGAGATTTAGGGGAATACATGGCTTATATGTTTGAAGATATAGTGAGCGTAGTTGTGCAATAACACCTTGATGCCCCTTTTTCAATAAATTTGTCATGCCATTAGATCTTATCACCTTAATGGGTTTCCCTGTGATACCTCTTAACTCAATTTCTTTTCCTTCCAATGAAAATTTCCTGAAAAGTTATTGAAAATTAAAAGCCATTGTTCCTAATGATTGTAACCATTGGATTCCTAGTATGACATCAACACCACCCATGGGTATAGAAATCGTTGGACTATTCATTACTATTAGAAAAATAGGACCGCGGAGCAATAAAATAAAACAAATGCAGAAACAAAACACAGAAGACACACAATACAAGAGAGACACAAATTTACGTAGCTCACCCAGTGTGGGCTACGTCCACCAGAGAAATTGCCAGGTCATTCCTTTATTATTATCCAACAAATGAAGGGATACAACCTGTTATCACTCCAGGAAACTCTCCTAGGCTGTAAGTTGGAGATGCCTGGTAACTAACTCTTTTTGGGAAATGTTTTCTCAATATTTGATATGGTTTTTGGGTCAAGATGAATATCTAAGTACTTGATTGTGTTTTCAAGACTGTCTAGAGATACAAAATCTCACAAGGCCTTCTAGCAATGTGGTCAGACAAGGTTTGATCAAATGGGGGAAAGAAAACAGCTATTGAACCAGATTACACTTCATACCAACGAGCACAATGGGTTTAATAACCACGAAATAACTTATGATTATCAACTAAGACAATTAATCAGTGAGATGACAGTCACTGCAAATTGAATGAGCATCAACAAAGAACTTTCACTCATAAGCTATAAAAGAACAGAGAAGAAAATCTGACAACAGAACTGAAGGAAGCTTGCAATTTTCTATAAAATAAGAATAAGTCTTTTCATTACAGTGGCAGCATCATAGTAATCAAAATCGAACCCTCTCTCAGACTGAGTTCCTGGGATTTATAGCCTTTACAAACAGTTTTCAGATCCTCAAAACTTGGATCTGCTATGCTAAAAATAGTAAGTCAAAAATTGTTGCAAAATAAGTGGGATACTTCCTCCAAATGAGGTCAATCCATGATTTTCCTCTGTTGACTGTTGATGCAGTGTAGAACAGCCTTCCAAGGCTAGATAATAATTCTCAAATGGAAACCAATTCGAGTTTGCTGATGTGGCAAAGTATCTTGCCTTTCCGTTCAACATAAATTGACCATAGACCTTTGAAATAACCCCTTTTTCCATCATATGTCAAAAATAACTGTTGAACTGGATCTGATAATTCATTAGACATGCATTGGGAAAGGTTCCA